>JASDQU010589750.1:0-20232 GCA_032191745.1 Picea mariana
TATTCTTGGGTGGAAGGAAGGGGCAAGGATAGAGAGTTCAGATCTCTCTTTATATTGGAGGATTGTATCTTCCTCTTGGAGTTTTATCTCTCCTTTTACATTTGGAAGCTGTAGCTACCTTTGGAAGTCATTACTTCCCTTGAACAAAAACTATTGATTATTTCTCATATATTGTGCATGGGGTATTGTGGTGTATTGGTGTAACTCTTATACTATTGTTCATTTCTCATTGGATATAATTGAATGGTTTAAGTATAAGTTGGAAAAGGTTTTTAAATTGTACTTGATACTGATTCACCCTCCTCTCAGTATCAACAAAGGAAATGTTGGCTATTCTGCATGCCGTTGATCTGTGACACCCTTATCTCTTAGGGAAACGTTTCCAAATCAAGACATACCATCAAATCCTCAAGTACTTTCTGGAACAACGCATTTCCTCCCTGGAGAAAAAAAAATGGGTGACTAATCTCTTTGGATATGATTATGAGATCATTTACAAGAAAGGCAAAGACAATGTGGTGGTGGATGCACTATCCTGAAAATATGAAGAAGAAGGATCACCTTTTTCTCTTTCCTTCATTGTACCAGATTGGATCCAAGCTGTTTGCTAGGAATGGCTACAAGATCCCAAAAGTTCACATCTGATCCAACAATTGCAAACCAATGCTCCAGCTCCCCCAGGGTACTCTTGGCTCCAGGATGAGCTTTGATACAAAGGCCATTTGTATTTATGTAAACAATCAAAGCTTAAATCCATGGTAATTTATGAGCTTTATGCTACACCCACAGTGGGGCACTTCGGGTTCACCAAAACCTATGACAGGGTCAAACGTTCCTTTTTCTGGGATGGTATGAAACAAGACATCCATAATTTTATCGCTGAATGTGATGTGTGTCAACGCAACAAGGGAGAAACAATCAAATCTCCGAGCACACTACAACTGCTTCCGATTCCACCTGCTATTTGGAAGGATATCTCTATGGACTTTATTATCGGCTTACCCAAATCGAGAAATAAATCAGTCATAATGGTGGTTGTGGATCACCTTTCCAAGTATGCTCATTTATGCACTCTTCAGCACCCATTTACTGCATCCACGGTGGCTCAAATTTTCATGGACTAGGTCTTCAAGCTTCATGGCATGACACACTCTATTGTTTCTGATCGTGACCCAACTTTCACAAGCAATTTTTGGCAAGAACTGTTCAAACTACAGAGCACCCAATTGCATCTCAACACAACTTATCATCCCCAGATTGATGGTCAAACGGAAGTTGTCAACAAGTGTTTGGAAACATATATGAGGTGTTTTGCCTCTGAAAAGCAAAATTAGTGGGCTCAATGGTTACCCCTAGCTGAATGGTGGCACAACACTTCCTACCATACAACTACACAGATGACTCCTTTTGAAGCAGTATATGGATAGAAGCCACCTTTAGTTCTCTCATACTTACGGGTACCTTGAAGGTCCATGCGGTTGACCAAACACTTACAGTTCAAGAGGATATTCTCTGTACCCTCAAAGTGAACTTGGTCATGGCACAAAATCGCATGAAGCAACAAGCAGATCAAGGTCCCTCTGAACGTCAATTTGCAGAAGGGGATCAAGTGTTTCTGCGACTGCAACCATACAAGCAAACTTCCCTCAAGGCTGAGCATTGTCAGAAGCTAGCGCCCAAATTTTATGGTCCTTATATAGTTCTCAAGCATGTGGGACAAGTCTCCTATCAGTTAGCTTTGCCCAGTCATTCGAACTACATCCTGTTTTTCATGTTTCATGCTTAAAGAAGGTGATTGGAACTATGTGCCAAATTCAAACCAACCTTCCCGAGTTCGCTGAAGAAGGATCCATTTGGCTACAGCGAGAAGAAGTTTTGGACTAGCGTGAGCATTGCCTGCGTCAGAGAACCATCAAGGAAGTGCTAGTCCAGTGGAAAGATACAACTCCAGCAGATGCTACTTGGGAACCAACTACCATTCTGTAGTAGTTTCCACATCTCAAGCCTTGAGGACAAGGCTGTTTTTAAGGGGGCGGACATGTTAGGGTCCTAACCCGCACATAGGTAGAGGAATATATTCGGATGTAATAAAGGTCAATATTAATAAGGCCTTTCAATAAAATAGAATAAGGAGGATGTAAGAAGACCTAATAGAAGCTTCCACTTCTAGAAGGATCTTCATCTAGATGCTTCTCTTGATAGACATATTTAGTATAAATAAGGGTCGAGGGTATGAAAACCCTAGCTTGGAGATTATTGTAACAGAGCGCTGCTCGACTGAAGGTTGCCCCCTCGAAGAGGCCCATGAACATTGCTTTCTGAATCAAAGTGCTATTTCTGTTGTTGTTCCTATATCATTTCTGTGTTATTGTGGAGATTATGCTGGTTATATTACTGTTATTCTGCCATTTCTAGAATTTTGTTTCTGTTCTGCATACTTTTTATATCTAGTATATTACATATAATGCACTAGTGTGTATTATATATTTGGAAAGCATAGGTACATATTATATATTTTGAAAGGATTGGTGTGTATAATCTATTTCAAGAGCACTGGTGCATATAATCAATTTTGAAATCACTAGTGTGTATAGTGTGTATATTTGTACACCACAAAGTATGGGTGATGATAATGATAATAATAATGACATTGATAGCAATGTCATTGAAGAAAATGATGTTAATGTTGTAGTTTTTTCAGGTTTTTTCTATGCATGACACATGCTAACCAATACATACTATTTAAACTTATAGACAATTATAATATATTATTGTTATATTAAAACTTCAAATAACATGTGTTGGCGTAGGCCATTTTGGGGAAAAGCACGGTAATTAATGAAGACAATTAGGAAATGGACCAAAGAAGGAGCGCACATCGAAAAATAGGGAAAAACATCATCGGGAAACCAAGAAAGTCAAAGAAAGGACGAAAGATGTGGATCAACGAGGAAAACAGTTGGATTTTGGGCCAGCCGTGATCAAGGAGTTAGAAAGTGGAAAAATCTAATACACCTAGGGTTAGTGGGTTAGGGTTTTGTTCATTTTTGTAATGGGTAATTAACCCCCTTTTGTAATATAAATATATTGTAGTGGAGTGATCTTAGAGCTAGTTTTTGGAAAGGAGATTGACATGTGAAGAGATAGACATATGCGGATATGAACAGACAGACATAGATATGCATTGTAATCGAGGGTAAGGTCGTAAGTCATGAGCTATGGAGCTTACTGCAATCTTTTTAGCATCAAATGTAATGCGCACAACGCTATAACCTTGATGCAGAATAATAAAAGAGACAAGAAAGCCAGATCTTTGTAGACATAGCCTAGGGGGGTGAACCACGATAACTTCATGTCTTTGTGTGGAATGTTTATCTTATTTCTTGTGATTTTTTAGGTATGATGAATGAATTAATATGTTAGTAGTAAAATGCAATGCACAATAGAGTAAACATGATAGTTACGGTAGTATAAACTTTAATGAATGTATCTGATTACTGATTGGTAGATATGAGATATAATGATGTGTTGATGTAACAGATTAGTAAATATGATGTGTTTTGAGGTAGAAAGAATGTCTCCCATCCCCATAGAAGCTTCTCTTCTAATATTGCATACATATGGGTCCTGAAGTCACCCATAAGATATCTCAGATGAGACTGCATTATGCAATCTATGCGCAGTGTTTTCTTCTGGTCTCCAGAAGGGTTGATGGTTTGCAGGGTTTTGTTGGAAACCTATAGTAGAACCTGGGCCAGCCTAGAAACGTCCCAAAAATGGTTCTGTTGCCGGATGTAACCCAAAAGAACAGATTGGAAGGGATTTGCTGAGAAGAACAATAAATATAATGAAGTATTAGAAGGGGATGTTCAGACCATGGAATCCCACTAAACAAGAGATTGAATGATGGCTGACAACAAAAGAGCTCGAGTTTGCACATAAAGAAAATAGAAACCCTAAGTATACACCGCGCCAATATTTGGAGAGGTACGTATTTACTGATATTCATGAGGATTTTTTATGTGAATTTCCACATTTGCTGCAGGAGTGGATACTGCAATTAAAATATAATCACCCAAATAACCGGATAAGACCAATAGAATGGATTACTAAGAATATTGCACATCTACAAAGAGTCAACAATAAATTCACGTGCATAGTCGATTTCTGTCTAGACAACATCATTACATGATTCATTAACGAGCTTGCGGTTGATACTACAAAATCATATACTACTGCAGAGCACAATTTTTTGAAGGGTCTAAGAGGAAGGTATATTATATCACTCTATACGATTGTTACACATGATTTTGGTCACTCTGGTGATGTATTAACAATGGTGTATTCAGGTTCCCAACAACAACTTTTTGCTTGAGAAAAGTGGATCTTGTTTCCTTCCAAAAACATATTTTTAAAGTGAGTTCGCAGGCTACCTATGGCTTAGGGTGCGAGAATCCCTCATTCTCGTAGGCCACCTACACTTAGGGTGTGAACTTCTCGCAGTTTTCTCCATACACAGGGTGCAGACCTGTTTTTAAGCTTGGAAAAGAGAAGAGGTCTCGAGGGTTCTAGAAGGGAATCTTCTAGAAAATGAGTTGGCATTCGTATGGTTGTCATTTTATTGACTTCTCAGATTTGATGGGATCATCCTCATCCATGTAACCATCTCTACTTCTCCTATATATTGAAAGGTTTCTCATGGAAAAGGTTAAGCAAGATTAAATGAAGAATTGATGAAAGAATTGTGTGAAGAACCCTGCTTTGATAGAAGCTTGAAGGTTCTATTTGGCCTATCAAGAGGAATTGGATCTTCTTCATACAAGTACAGATCAAGTGTGTGCATTGGAACCAAGGGTCATTGAAAGGAATCTTGCAACATCAAGGCGATCAGGTTGTATCTTCTAATTTCAATTAATATGATACAGCGGCATCTCCCTTTCCCATAAAGTCATTCTTACTTTATTGTGTAATTCCTTGATAATATGCATAAGTTGACATTGAATATACTTTGCTATATTCACTTTGGTTGGTATGTGTTGTCTTGAAATTGAATTCACGAGAGCATCGGAGCAAAGCGGGAACAACAGAGACTTAAGGAAGTGATACAAAGGTATGTTACTTATTCCTTCCTATTAGCAGATTCAATGATTACAACTTAGGGAAAGAGTCATGTCCTGTCCTGTTTTGTTCTAGATCCAGGTGGATCTAGGGAGATCTGTTAGTATCCGCACCTACATCACACTTACCACTCGAGCCAAAGATTATTCCTCCTCCAAAGAGAAGGTCGATGCTATACCTCCTTCATTGGTCCAACCATCTCCTACGAATCCACCTACCAACGGTCCTCTTCATCTCAAATGACCAAGCCTCGACATAGTCCTTCGTCCTCCTCCAAAGGGCATCATTTGGAAATTGGTTTTCAATCCTCATTCCCATGTTGCCCAGAACTACAGTATTGTTGAAGATATGGCCCAAGCACCATCCGTGATGTCAGCCCTCGAAGTCCTTCAAAGTTTTCCTATACAACGAAAGAAACTGTTGAAAGCTATCGGTGGAATCGACCCTACAGATATGAATTTAATAATTTTTTACTTGGCAGATCACATTCCAAGGTTACCCCCTCAACTCGCATTCCAAATACAAGTTATTGTCTCTGAAAAAAACATTTGTAGAACTGTTATCGACGAGGGTGCCTCGACGTGTGTCATGTCTATTACCTGTTGGAAATCCATCGGCTCTCCCCCTTTGATTGAATCCCATAACACACTCAAAGCCTTTAATGGCTCCGGTTTTAAGCCTTACGGTGTCCTCCCTTCATTGTTGATCATGTTAGAAGGAAAATCTTTCCAAGTTGAAGTGGAAGTCTTTGACGCTCCTCTCGATTACAACCTTCTACTTGGCCGTCACTGGATTGATTCCATGCGTGCAGTTGTGTCGACTCTTTTCCATGTCGTCCGTTTCCCTCATCAAGAAAAGGTCATTACCATCGACCAATTAGCCTTCTTTAACTCGGATGCATGTACTGACAATGTACCGTTCATCACCAACCCCTCGGATACGAGAACGTCAGTGTGGGTCTTCTTAAAGATTCCTCGTTAATGGGTACCTTCCCCATCCCACCACCCGATGTTCCACATCCGTCTGTCGCTTCAATCAACATGATCTCCACTTCTATTCACAGAACCCCTGTGTCTCACGACCCATGGATGGTACCCAACCTCGGAGATCATCTTCTTTACGGTGATGAAATGCCATTGAGCCCGGTCGAATCCGCCTATCAGGCCATTCAATCGACAACTCCTTCTACCCCCTCTCCTGGTGATTCATCTCCAGATCCGTTCTGTGTCATTTTTCCCATGGATGAAATGATTATGTCTGTTATGGAAGACACCCCTTGGGACAATGGACATCATCGTTCCATCCTCTTCCTGGAACAACACACCATCGAGAGCTACCAATGGATCTCGACCGTTTTCGTCATTTCCACCGTTCCCGAGTCTACACACGATGTGTTTTCCGAAGGGAACTTAAGCAATATCTCACCCGCCATTCCCCTCGACATATCCATGAAACCTGGAATTGTCAAAAATGTGCATATTGGAACTTCGTGTTCCCTTGAAGAAATCGTCACCTACAAGTCACTTTTCAAAGAATTTTGTAACGTCTTCGCCTGGAGCTATGAATAAATGCTGGGTATTGACCCCGACATTGTGATACATGAGATTAAGACATACTTAGACGCTAAACCCGTCCGACAATGCCTTCATCTGGTCCACCCACGTAAAGCGGACGCTATCAAGCTTGAAGTCGAGAAACTTCTCAAATCCGACTTTAGTTACCCTGTGGCTCTCATTGACTGGGTTTCCAATATTGTCCTGATTGACAAGAAACAAGGCACAATCTGCGTGTGCGTTGATTATAGGGATATTAACAAAGCTTGTCCTAAAGACAACTTTCCTACCCCCTTCGTTGACCAGATTGTTGACGATTGCGCCGGAAGTGAAATCTTCTCTCTAATGGATGGTTTCTTCAGATATAATCAAATAAATATTGTTCCTGTGGATCAACACAAAACCGCTTTTATTTGTCCTTGGGGCACTTTTGCTTATCGAAAACTTCCTTTCAGTCTAAAAAACACTGGCGCAAATTTTCAGTGCATTATGTCTTATGCCTTCCATGATATCAAGCACATCATGCAGCTATATCTCGATGACTTACTCGCTCATTCCATGCATGGTGTCGATCATCCAATACACCTCCGAGCCATTTTCCTCCGATGTCTGTTTTACCATATACGCTTGAATCCTCACAAATGCGTTTTCTGCGTAGAATCCGACCGACTTCTAGGATTTATTGTTTCAAGTGAAGGGATGAGGGTATATCCTTTGAAGTTCGAGGCGATTCTCAATCTCCCTCCTCCTTCTTCGCTTCGCCGGTTACAAAGTTTACAAGGAAAAGAAAACTTTCTTCATCGTTTCATCCTGAACTATGTTGAGCTAACTCTTGGATTTACACGACTACTCAAAAAGGGGTTCGAGTTCGTATGGGATACCATTGCAAAAAAAGCTTTTGAAGCTTTGAAACTGTCCCTGACACGTGCTCTGCTTCTCTTCCCCCCTGATTACAGTCATGATTATTTCCTCTACCTCGCAGCCTCGGATTACACCATAGCTATGGTTCTTGTCCAGGAGGATAATTCTCCTGACGAACATGTCATATATTACTTGAGTCGAAGTCTAAAGCCTACCGAAACCAAGTATTTACATGTCGAAAAACTGGCCTTGGCATCCGTCCAAGCAGTTCAACGTTTCCGACACTATATCCTCTCTCACAAGACTACGCTACTTTCTAACTGCAACCCTATACAACACATTCTCACTCGTCAACTGCTAGGGGGGAAATAATATAAATGGATCGTGATACTCTAGGAGTTTGACTTAGAATTTGAATGCGCTAAGTCCAAAAAATCCTTAGTGTTTGTCGATTTGATATGCGACTTTCCCTACTCTGAGATGGAAAATTTAGCAACCGATTCATTACCTGATGAATCCCTTTTCTTGATTAGTTCCGATGATCTTTGGTATGGAGATATCATCATATATCTCCAAACCCAGACTTTCCGGCCCACTTTTTCTAGTACTGACCACCGTTGAATACGCTACCAAGCCCGTCAGTTTATTATCCTCGATGATACTATTTATCGTCATGGGATTGACTCAGTTTTTCGACGCTGCCTCACGTTTGACGAAGCTGAGAAAGCCCTAATTGACTGCCATTCTGGAGCTTGTGGTGTTCATATGTTTGGGTATGCTACTTCCTAGAATATCTTGTGAGTTGGGTATTTTTGTCCTTCTTTATTTAACGATTGTATAATTGCCATCCAAAAATGCCACGCTTGCCATACCTACAACCATAAAATATGATCACATCTCGCTCCTCTTCACCCTATGGTCTCCGTTGGTCCTTTTGCGAAACAGGGTATCGATTTCATGACATGTCACCCTCACTCGGCCGGGGGGCATGGATACATTATTGTAGCCATAGACTATTTTACGAAATGGGCTGAGGTGATGCCGACATTTGACAACACTGGAAAGACCGCAACATTATTCATATTCAATCACATCATAGCTCGCTTTGGTGTTCCTCAGGCTATCGTCACCGATCATGGTAGCCACTTTAGAAACTTCATGATGTCTGAACTCACTGAAAAGTTGGGCCTTTGCCATGAAAACTCAACACCCTATTACCCACAAGCCAACGGCCAAGTTGAAGCAATTAACAAAGTCTTCATTACCATGCTTCGACGAATGATAGGGATTCACAAAATGAGTTGGCACACAATGTTGTTTTCAACATTGTGGGCTTACCGGACATCCATTAAGTCTGCTACCAAGTTTACACCATTCCGGTTAGTCTATGGTCTAGAAGCCATCCTGCCGATTGAATGTGAGATACCCTCCCTAAAACTAGCTGTCAAACTCCTACCAAACACTTCTGCTGAAGAAGAACGTCTATTGTATCTATGGGATTAGATGAAACTCATCGCAACGCCACCCTAGTCATAGAAGCCCAAAAGAAACGCGTTAAAGCCCAATACGACAAACATGTCAAGCCTCGCGTTTTCTCTAAAGGTGATCTGGTTCTCCTTTATGAACAAGATCAGGATGTGCTAGGGGCTGGAAAATTTGAAGCTATGTGGCGAGGTCCTTATATTGTTAGATGAGTTTTGGAGAAAGGAGATTATGAGTTAGTAGATTACGACGGTATCCCTTTGAGTGAACCCAGAAATGGGTTGTATTTAAAGAAGTACTATGCCTAAGATCACCTGTGCATGAGTACTTGTATTTTATTGTATCATACTTCTTGTGTGTTACTGTAGTATGCTTTTTCGTTATCTGGTCTCTGCCCTTATGTTACATTATGTTTGGTTTCTAGATGTTAGAGTCTTCACTACCCCACATTGGCTTCACTGATGGCTCTAGTCGTAGTACTCAGAACCTTGCTTCTGCTGCTTAGGCAATTTATGCCCCTATAAACGAAATTATCACTCTACGAGGTGTGTGTCTCGGTTGTGCGACCAACAATATTGCAGAGTATAGTGCCATTATTGAATTGTTTATTGATGTTATTTTGCTCGGTATCCATCACTTGGTTGTACGACTAGATTCGCAGCTAGTAGTACTACAATTAAGTAATGTCTATGCTATTCAAAGTCCTACTTTATTACGGGTATATTTACGAATTTGCCTCTTGGAACGTTATTTTGATTATATTGAGTATCAACATATTCCTAGATGTCTAAATACATTAACTGATGCATTGGCTAACTATGTATTAGATAGACATTTGGGCCATTTATAAACCAATCACATCACATGTATCACACAACACAAGATAAGCCGGGAGAAGCTGTATATATGTATATAACGATCAAAAGTTTTTTACAAAAAGTTTCTGTCCAAGGACCAAAATGTCAAAATCTGAAGCTCATAGCCTCTACAAAGTAGCATCATGGGTGATGCTCACGATAACACATGACTGCCCAGACCACCCTACGAAGAAGTCGGCTAATAGACTCTGACATGCTCACAGTGTGGCACTGATAACACCGAGGGATCTCCCCGATAGCCATATCTGGAATGTCAACAGTCAACCCCTCCAAGTTTTTCTCCACTGCTTCATAGTCTTCAGCATCCCATCGTGCCACTGGAGTTGCCTCTCCTTGCTGTTGAATAGGAGATGTTCCTGGTGGTCGATATGGCCCCACATTTGTGCCATCAAAAGGAGATTTGTTGATTAGTCCTTAGACAAACATAAAAAACATTTTATATGATAAAAATTATAAAAACATTTAAAAGAACAAAATGTGTACTTCTTACCCAAGTCACCCCACTGAGCATCTTCAGGTAGGGATAAATTTGGATCCCCTCAAAAGTCTAATCCGACGTAGGCATAGTCATAAACCATCAACATTTGTGGCCGCAACCAGTCAAAAAATGAATCATTGTATTTGATGATAGGCCCAGGATTATCATTGTATTTGATGATAATCCTTGGTGCCTGTGGGGCCGGTAAACCCCACTCAACCTGTAATCTCAGCAAGGGGACCCTCTCAAGAAAGAAGGACACCAAAAGTGATCCGTACCTGAACTGCTTCAGGTCGCCTTTCCTGCATTTTGTCAACTCCCTCTTCATACTGTAGAGAACTACATCTGACCAGTTGAAGACTCGTGGATCTGTGCACTCTATGGCATATTGGAAGTAGCTATGGAGAGCCATGTGTGGAGCTGCATTCCCATCCATGCGTGCTATGGTGAACAAGATGGTTTGCATGGTCAAATCTTGGACCCCCCAGATAGCCACCTTGCCTTTGCTTCTTTCTGCCTCTGGAACGCAGTACTGGCGACAATACTCACTCATAAGGAGTCCACCACCTCGGCTACCAGTAAATATAGCATGGTACCCACGCCATGATAACCCTGTCAGAAAGTAGATATCCTCGATATCTAGGGTCAAGGTGTGGACTCCCACGTGAAACAACTGCTGGTCCACGTCCCATATATGAACCAGTTACTCCAACAACCTGATTTGGGCCCTCATGCCCGGAATCTAGAAGAATTTCAAGATTCCACAGTCTCGAAGGGTAGTAATGGTACCCGGGTCATTCCTGACAATAGCATCATCTTCCTCATGTTATCTTTATCTCCACTCCAACATCATGATGGTCAGATGCCTGCACAAGAACCATAAGAGAAGAGTCAACAACTCATTTCAAACCTTGGCATATTTTTTATTGAGCAAAAACTAAAGTGAAATTTCATTTTTCGGCCCTCGCATGTGCCCCTTTAGCACAGTGAGAGATTCTCGTAGGTTCTTTTAAGGCCGCCTACGAGAGTCATGCATTCTCATAGGTCCCATATGAATAGCCTGGGAGAATGCTTGGGCGCAAGTTTTGGCCCTAAAACAAACCCAAAACCTTGAAAATTGCCAATGAAAATAAAAACTAAACCATGGAAAAGATAGGAGATCAAGAGCCTACCTCGTTGACGGAGACGGTTCACCAAATGGTCGCTTGTGCCTCCCACGATCGAGGAATGAAATTTGAGGTAAAAAGAGTTGTTTTGGGCAAAGTTCTTGGCAAAATCACAATGAAAATGGTAAAAGCCCTTTTTTACCTATATTTATTTACTTTTTACCCCTTTTTGTTGATTTTTATATGATTTTGTCCATCAAACCTAATGCCTAATAGCCCTATGAACTTGACTTTTTTGCAGATATAACAACTTTGAAGTCCACGCGAAAGAGCACGAATGTTTTTTCTTTTTTTCGTCACATGTATGACTACTTTTTATAGTTTTTAGAAAAACTTCTAGCTCAGTCTTCGTTCATTCTCGCGCTCGAAAATACATGAGAACATAACCGAGTATACTTTTCTCGTCTTTTCATACTCATCATGGTAACACGAAAATGACGAACACAAAGGAGTATCCTTTAAGCTCTTTTTACACTCCATAAAAACGAAAAGATTGCCGAGCGACCTTGTTATGTTCACGCTCATAAAAGTATTTGAACAAAACGTTCAATGGGCGATAGTTTATCACTTTTTCGATCATGTCGAACTATTTTATGAAAAAGGAACTGAAAGAGTTCTCTTTAAGTGTTTTTTAGACTCTCAAAACATGAAAAACCCTCGAGTTTTCTATCTTTGGACTCGTTAAACAAACATTGAAAGACCTGTAATGGGACCGAGCCACTCCTTCCTAGGGTTCGTTAAACATACTCCGAGGGACTCGTCCGAAAGATGAGATTACATCAACAACCATATGTTATCCTCCTTAAGCTTGTGTAAAAATAAAGAGGTACTCACCAGAAATGGTGGGGAAAAATTTGGGAAAGGGATGTGTTTTCGTATTCATGTTTTTGGCAGTAAGTGTCGCTCTTGAACATGACACCCCCTATTCATTATTTGAAGCCGGTTTGGGAAATCCATTTGTCTTCATTCGATGCCACAAGGTCATATCCTGAGTCGTCTCTGAGTCAGTGTTGCCAAGTCCTTGGTAGTGTCATTCATAAGTTCAAGAGAAGTTCATCCAAAACCTCTAATGAGTCGGCCATCTGTAGTTGTCTATTCTTACCAAGTTGGCCTTCCCTGTGTCCATTTCAACCTATATCATTCTCTGTTTCACCTTCAAAATATGTTACTCATTTCGTGTCATTGATGGGGGATACATCAAGGCCCTCCTGTGACGAGTTTTGTTTCATCGACTCCTGCTCATTATCCGGAAACAAGACTTAGAAATTATTTGGTACCTTGGAACTTGCATGCCTCAATGGTAGGTCTCCTGGTTTTCGAAAGTGGGTTTTCATCATTGACCCCTGATCGAGAGATTCCGTTGAATGTTCAACCTCAGCTCATTTATTCACATTCGTTGGATTGTACTAGTGTACCTTGGGAGTCATTGACATTAATGGTGATTTCACTCGCACTTGTTAACAGTTTCGTCAATGACTGGTAATCAAGTGGTTTCTACCATGTTCGACTTCAACACATGTAATCACATGGCTAGATTCGTAATTTCGGGTGATGGGATTGAAGACCCTGGGTCTCATCTTTTTTGATCCAGGCTGTGATGGAGTATGTATGATTTGCATCGACACATAGATCCACTTTGTATGTCATGTGGCTATGTCGTCTTAATTTGAGTCTTCTCGCATAGATCCACAGTGTATTCCTAGTGGCTATGCAGTATTTTTGACGGCATGGATCCACGGTGTATGATTGGTGGCCATGACCTACGTTCATGATGTCATCCGTCTATGATATGAGTATGGGAATGCCTACCTCGGAACCGGTATTATATTTTGCAGATTCTTGGTTGTTTGCAGGTTTCCGATTAGGTGCGCTCCTGGTTTCTGACACACACACGCAGTTTACAAAGTATTTCGTCTGTCATAGATTTTGGCCTCATACTTTAGGGGGCATTATGTTACACATGATTTTGGTCACTCTGGTGATGTATTAACAATGGTGCATTCAGGCTCCCAACAAGGACTTTTTGCCTGAGAAAAGTGGATCTTGTTTCCTTCCAAAAACATATTTTTAAAGTGAGTTCATAGGCTGCCTATGGCTTAAGGTGTAAGAATCCCTCATTCTCGCAGGCCACCTACACTTAGGGTGTGAAATTCTCGCAGTTTGCTCCATACACATGGTGCGAACCTGTTTTTAAGCTTGGAAAAGAGAAGAGGTCTCGAGGGTTCTAGAAGGGAATCTTCTAGAAAATGAGTTGGCATTCGTATGGTTGTCATTTTACTGACTTCTCAGATTTGATGGGATCATCCTCATCCATGTAACCATCTCTCCTTCTTCTATATATTGAAAGGTTTCTCATGGAAAAGGTTAAGCAAGATTAAATGAAGAATTGGTGAAAGAATTGCGTGAAGAACCCTACTTTGACAGAAGCTTGAAGGCTCTATATGGCCTATCAAGAGGAATTGGATCTTCTTCATGCAAGTACAAAGCAAGTGTGTGCATTGGAACCAAGGGTCACTGAAAGGAAGCTTGCAACATCAAGGCGATCAGGTTGTATCTTCTACTTTCAATTAATATGATACAACGACATGTCCCTTTCCCATAAAGTCATTCTTACTTTATTGTGTAATTCCTTGATCATATGCATAAGTTGACATGGAATATAATTTGATATCTTCACTTTGGTTGGTTTGTGTTGTCTTGAACTTGACTTCACGAGAGCGCCGGAGTGAAGCGGGAACAACAGAGACTTAAGGAAGTGATACAAAGGTATGTTACTTATTCCTTCCTATTAGCAGATTCAATGATTACAACTTAGGGAAAGAGTTGTGTCCTATCTTGTTTTGTTCTAGATCCAAGTGGATCTAGGGAGATCTGTTAGTGTCCACACCTACCCATTAGTCCGATAACAACGATGATCAAGATTTTGCTGCATGATAAAGGTGTGATGACAATGGAGTTTGAAAATTAAATAAATCTATGCGCATGGGTATACTAGGGGAAACACTAAGAACGATATGAGACATGGAGAGAGATTTGGATAGAGGTAAGAAGAAGGAAGTGATGGACCACATTATGATGGATGAAGAAAATATCAAGGAAATAATGGAAAAAGTGGGAACGATGTGCAACGAAAGACCATACCAATATAATATTAATAGGAAAAAGAGAGTAGTAGCCAAGAGGGAAGGCTTGGAAAGTGATGAAGAAGAGGTAGAGGATCTCCGTGCTACAGAGAATATTGAGGAAATCCTACATGCCACATATGAAAAAACAACTAGAGGTCAGGGGGCCAACGCAGAAGAAGGAACTCCATTCCAGATCAGAATTAGTGTGGAACCCATGATCCCATGTGTGACTAAGACATCAGAAAAGAAGGAACCTTTTAGAAAACCAAAAAATAGTGGCAGAAGGAGTGCAATAGGTAAAGGGAATAGTGGAAATTAAAGTGGAAGTACGAGTTTAATTATTAGTAGTCAGTGATCTACACCGTGCAGAGGAAGTACTGCAAATTTTACAATGGCAAGAGCATATCCAACCATTCGGTTACCATAATTTCATGGAGAAGGGTCGGAGGACCCATAGAACATCTATTTATTTGTGAAAATATTTAGGAAGCTAAACAAATCACAGATGGAGACACAAAAGTGGCTTATCTCACAATTAAATTCAAAAATCATGCACTGGACTGGTTTATGAGCCTAACAATGAACAATCCACAAGGAGCACCTACAACCATTGCTGATCCATATTATTTTCAGCATAAAATGAGAGTAGAGATATAAAAAAGAAATGTATAGAGACATCTCAGATATCCAATAATATAATATAAATGTATCAGAGATACAGTAATACACAATTTTCTATTAATGAATAAAAATGTACAAAGACTGTAAAAATACAGAGTGAAAGATTCGCTAGAATGGTGGCAACTTATCTCTGAGAAGAGATGTGTCCACTACTCACATTCACAAGAAGATGATTTTACAATGAGGCTCCAAAGGAATTTTTATCATAAATAAAATCCAAAACCCTAACCCCAGAAGATGAAAAGCCAACAGTTTTGTGGACCCCATTTTGGGTAGTTTGGTGTGTCAACCTCTTAGGGGCGTAACTTTGGCATACAATCTCCGTTTGTGGTGCATGATAGCTCGTTGGAAAAGTATCATCGAGGAGATTAATTTTGGGGGATATATAAGAGCCTTCAACTATATTTTAGAAGATAGATCTCGAAAAACCTTCATTTAGGCCCTCAAAATGGCCTCAGAGGTTAAAAACTGCTAAAAATAGTAAATTACCAAAATTTCCAGAGAACCGTTTTGAGCCAATTGGAAAAGGTGGGTGGCCACCAATATCCACCTGGATCAATCCTCCCTCCTTAGGAAGAAATGGTCTCCATTACGTTGAGTTACCTGGGGAGAGAGAAAAACATTTGTTGACTCTGCATCTTGGTGAGTTGCTTGCCTTGTTGGAGACATTGCACTGCTTGGTTTATAGAAGGTTGTTAAGAACCTATTGTTGGCAGGGTTTAATATGTTCAACCAGTCAGGATACATGAGATGACTATGTGCAGAAGGAATTTTTGTGCTTTGCTGCAATCTTGTCGACCTGCTTTTGTTGGATAGAAGGTTCTTGGGCCGAGGCTGTAGTGGTTGCAGTATCCTTTCGTTCACCTTTTGAAAAGATTGTGAAGAAGCTGAATTTTGTAGTATGAGATACTACCTTGCGACATTGTTTAGGTGGGACAATAGTTGCAACTACCTCCGGTATCCTGTAGAGATGACCCCCCAGAGTAACAGTGACACTACGAGGTCGAGACTCATAGATAGCATGGCACTTCCACATATATGGCTGGCCCAAGAGAACATCAAAGAAATACAATGGGGAAACATCGCATAATACCTCATACTTGAAGGGCTGGATGTCGTATGACAATCGACACTGCTGGTTGACACAAAGATCTCATCCTTGGCAAAGCCACTCAATGTTGTATGGCTGCGGGTGTGGTGTTTTTGACAATACCAACTGTTTGATGAACTCTGCTAAGATGATGTTCTTCTGGCTTCCTTTATCAACAATAAAATGCAGTGGGGTACCCTTCACCCACATCTGTGAATGAAAAATGAGCTTCCCCTCTTCAGGATCCGTTGGTTCTTCTGGTTGAATTGCTGCAGTCATGACAATAGTAGTGGGCTCTACGTTGATGATTTGTATTCTATCAGTATTTTCTAAGTCAGATTCTGAATTAGGGTTCGACTCCTTGTCTTTGATATCGACCACCAATGACTATTTTGAGTGACATTCATCAGTGTTGTGCTAAGGGAATTTGTGGAAATCGCACCATTTTCCGATGTCCTTCTTCGTCTTTCTGTGAACCTTCTTTTCCTATGGATTGGACTGGTTTTCGGGAGATTGTTTGTTAGGGACATATTTATCATACTTTGGTTGTTGCGGATTTGCAGACTTGAACTCCCATTTGTTTTGGTGCTTAAATTTCTGCTAAATTTTAACAGCATATCGATAAGCAGCACCGAGTGATGAGATGTCCAAAAAATCCATTTCAGTTTGGATGTATCTATGTAGAGCCCCACGGTATTTCAGAACCAAAAGTCATTCGAAGTCTTTGATACCCAAATTGGTGTGCAAGGTATGGAAGGTATTGGTGAACTCTGCAACTGCTTAGCCCCTCTCTTGCCACAGTGTGTTCCATCTCATGTATTAGTCCTCATTATTGCCAACAAGGTAATACTGTTCCTTTACTACATCCACAAAAAATCCCAAGTGGGATCGACCCCATCTATTCCAGAATCCTCTGTGAAAATTTTCTCCCAGTAAGTTTCCCACCAATGTTTGACATGGGGGATATCCTAAAGGAGTGTGAAGGTGATCTTTTCCCTGTCGGAGAAATTATGAACAAAGAAATAACCTTCTAGCAGATTTAACCATTTTTCTAGGGTATCCGTATCTATTTGTCCTTCAAATATGGGAATATAAAAATTAATTTTTACCTTGAAAGGAGAGGTGCCTCCAAAGTGGCCGCTTGATGAATATGTGCTTGTTTCTATTGGCAGGTATTGAAGAATGTGGGAAAAATTCTCCATCATTTCGTCCCTTTGTTGTGTGAGAGATTGCTCAAGCAACATATTAATAGAATCGTCTGCTCTATCATTTTTGTTTTCTTCTTCCATGGAGGGTTTCTTGGGAATGTGAGAGAGATTTTCCTCAAGAGAGAAAAGCTCGGGACCCAAATTTATATACTCGTACCTCGTTGGGGACATGCATCGAAAAACGATCAAGAGAAGCCTGCTCTGATACCACCGATCCATATTATTTTCAACATGAAATGAGAGCATAAATATAATAAAGCAATGTAAATATATATCTCGATATCAAATAATATAAAAGAAATGTATTAGATATGAAATCATAAACATAGAGATACAGTAATACACAATTTTCTATTAATGAGCGAAAATGTACAAAGACTGTAAAAATACAGAGTGAAAGACTCGCTAGAATGGGCAACTTATCTTTGAGAAGAGATGTGTCTGCTACTCACATTCACAAGAAGATGATTTTACAATGACACTCCAAAGGCCTTTTTATCATAAATAAAATCCAAAACCATAACCCCAAAAGATGAAAAGCCAACAGTTTTGTGGACCTCGTTTTGGGTAGTTTGGTGTATCAACTTCCCAGGGGTGTAACTTTGGCATATGATCTTTGTTTGGGGCACATGATAGCTCGTTGGAAAGGTATCATTGAGGATATTCATTTTACAAGCTCAACTAGAGCATTTGGATATCATTTTGAAGCTAGATATCAAAAACAATTCATTTAGGTCCTCAAAATGGCATCAAAAGTTAAAAACTGCTAAAAATAGTAAATTACCAAAATTGCCAGAAAACTGTTTTGAGCTAGTTGGAAAAGGTGGGTGGCCACTGATATCCACCTAGATCAGTCACATATGTGAATAATAAACTAATCAATGAATTCCAACGACCAAGTTCAGAAGATCAATATATGAATGAGATGATAGAAATCAAACAAAAGCCAGGAGAATCAATTTGGGAAGTCGATCAGAAGTTCAAGCGATTGAAAGGTAAGTTCAAATATCCCATAAAAGACATGAAACATAGGAAATTATTCATAAACTCATTATTGACACATTTTAAATATCCATTGAGGCAACAAAATTTCCATACTCAGGTCGAGGCTCTGCAAGCAACTTTACAAAGGGAAGAGAATCAATATAAACATATAGATCCAACTATAGAAGAGATGAGATATGATATCAATAATATGAAATTAAATTTGAATCAGAACAAATAAAAGGAAAAGAGGGGAGCTATCTGGTGTACCTTATGCAGAACATAAGGACAACACAAAATTGAGTGCCCAACATTTTCACAGTATTTGGAGCAGTACTGCCAAATCCCTTACCCACATGAGGAGTATGGTGTGAACTCTGTAAATCACCTGGACATGATCCATATCATTTTCCAATGATGATAAAATACCAAACAGTGCCTAAAAGTACATTCTGCAATTTCTGCAAGTATGTAGGACACGAGGATAAGGATTATTGAACCATGGAACTTATGAAGGAAAGGACCTCAGATTCTTATAAGATGCAGGATGAACTAATGGCAGGTCCATCTGCGTAGTAGTATAATAATGTGCATTAGTTTACATCGCCACCACAATATAATAAATTACCACAATATAATACATCGTGCGTAGAAAATCAAGGCAACAGAGGGGGATTCAGAGGAGGAGGACGTGGAAGAGGAGGATTTGGAAGAGGCAGAGGACCAATAACCTGCCACAATTTCCAGCAACCTGGACATTATGCAAGGTATTTTCGATAGCCACCAACAACATGCATGTACTTTTGCGTAGAAGATCATACTACATAATATTGTCCTATACTTCTGACAAAAATACACGACAAAAGGAATTAAAATAATCAAAATGTTCAATGGATTTCCACAGAAACTAGAGAGGAGGGGAAAAATATCAATGTGGTTACTCAAGGTGGAACCAAAAGAGGAGGAGATGTAGTGAATCAAAACCAACACTAGTGGGTTAGAAAAAATACAACACCTTAACAACATTTTGATGAGTGCAAGAAAAAATAAACACTCAAGCAAGCTAGACAAGAAATTTTGCAGGAGAATATTGATTCTACTTCAAATGCACAGGTAGGATATGATGGAACAATATATAATATGCCTCATCCATATGATCATACCAACATAGGTCAACATTGTTAATGTTTTATGCTGATATTATAGTTCTTTGCATTTCATAAAGATAAGAGCATAATAAGCACAAGATCACTGAGAAATACACATCCACAATAGTCACAGCATTTATCCTGGGAAACCCTCTAGGGGAAGAAAACCCAGCAAAAACTTCCTTATCATAAATAGCTTATCAAGAGTTCAAGAGATAACTCAACCAATACATAAAATCCTCCTTCAAGAGATGCGCCACCCTTCTTCTCCTCTCACCAACTTGGAATTGCAGCTTGCCTCATAAGATCATGAGCAAGTGAAGTGTGTGTTAGAAGTGAGGCGCTAGCCTCTTATTTATACTAATCTGGCACGTGTGAAGAGACACCATTCTGGCAGGGCCGACCTCTCATACTGGGTGGATAAATCCACCTTTAATTAAATCTGGCTGGGCCGACCTTT
>JASDQU010589750.1:20309-47708 GCA_032191745.1 Picea mariana
AAAAGGGGATTTGGTCCTTATACAATTACCGACTTGATTAATCCTCAATGGGGATTAATCTAATAATAAAAATAATAATAATGACATGATTAATCCACAATGGGGATTTAATCCAATAACAAAATAATAAGAATGCCCTTCGCAGTTACATTATTTCAACAAACATTCAGAAAAGGTAAGTAATATAAGAAATTTTTTGGTGTCTTGCTTGAATTTATTGAATGATCAAACATCTATACAAGCATTAAAAAGTTTGATAGAAAAATGCAATCCCGGAGAAGAGATAAAACTAGAACAAAATAAGTAAATCATGTGCACATGAAGACACGAATAAATAGAGAGTTCAGTCTGGATGCTAATATTAAAGACTTTAACATGGGTGACATCATATTAGATTTGGGATCTGAGGTAAATGTTCTTTCAAAGAAAACATGGGAATGCATGGGGGAACCTACACTGGGCTATTCACCCATTCAACTAAAATGAGAAAAACAACATAGGGTGATACCAATTGGTTGATTGAAAAGCATACTAGTGGATTTAGATGGTGTGCGCACTATGGAAGATTTTTAGGTAATTGATATAGTGCATAATACTACACCTTATCCAACATTGTTGGGACTGGTTTGAGCATTTGACAATCAATATATCATCAACTTGAAGACCCGGAAAATAATTTTTGAATCAGGATAATATAGATTCATAGAACCATTATATCCTTCATAAGGTGGAAGATATGTTGAACCAACGACATAGAAATTTATCACATAAGAGATCAACCAGTTCTATAGAACTACCACGCACGAGGAAGATTACATTAACCCCAAAACAAATGGAATGCTTAGCTAGAGAAACATCAATTATTGTGCTTCAGATTCTGACGCGGGATTGGAGAATTGGAAACAACACTTACATGAGATATCTACCAGAAGATGTGCAAGAATGACACACACACTAAGATGGGTTAGCACAGAGGTAAGAGAACCTCCAAGTTTTTATGGTAAAAATGATTTGGAAGAAAATTTAAGAAAGTTTGAGTTATAAGTCGTGGAAATTCAAAGGTTATTAGTTTTAGATATTTCCTTGAAAGAAATACTTACACATTGGTGGGGTACTCACAAAGAAAATATCCATGATTGGTATCAATGAAAAATATTACTGCGCATCAAATTTGGTGCAAAACAAGAGAATAAACATATGCAAAAATATGATGGAGTAGGAAAACCAAGAGAACATATAAACATATGCATAACCAAATGGAGAGTGGTACCACCAGAGGAATGGCCACATCACTTCATCCATACATTAGAAGGCATACCAATAAATTGGTATACATAATTGGAACTACATAGAGGAACTGTAAATTGGAAAAATTTGCAACAGAGCTTTGTAATCACGTTTTCATTTGAACATGAGAATCCAATGATAGATGCAACACTGAAGTTGATAAAAGAAAATATTTTTGAAGAACCTGAAGTTGAAATCATAACATCTTATCAGAATAAAAATTGACAAACAGTCAAACAATTGGTACACTGTTACCACGTCGTAAAAGATGATCCAACAAAAGAAAACTTGTGCGATATTCAGATAAAAGAAGTTTAAGGGGGAAAGAGAAGTAGAAAGTGTTGGCGCAAGTTTGATCAGACCAGGTTCCTTCTCAGGTTACCAACAAAAGGTACTGACTAGTCTAGAGTGCTGGCATTTTCATCTCCTCCGAAGAGAAGAAGTCTCAACCGAAGCGTTGCTGAGACAAATAAATAGGGAAGGGCAAGGAAAAGAATTAGGAGGATTCAAACAACCTTCAATATTCATCCTGATATTGTGCAATACATCTAACTACATAACATATCTAAACTCATGTGTGCAAGAACTGAACCTACTTATGTTGCGAACAAGCATTTTAGAAGAGAGCCATCATGTGGAACTTATAAACCATAAAGAAGTGTTGTAATGCATAAGTAAAACACAGAAAGAAACAACATAGTTTTAAAATTTAGATCCTTCTTCATATTATCTTCAAATATTTCTTCATTTACAAACTCAGAGACACACAGTAGTTCTTTTTTATAGACTCTTGGCTCTCGACTCATGTCACAAAGCTCTAACTCTCAAAATGATGTATAGATTACATTACAGACTCAGAACCTGACTTGACCCAACTGACAAGAACTATGACATCAACCTAACAATAAGGGAAAGATAGAACTGAACACAATCACAATTCAGCTGAACGAACCCTTTTAAAATCATATTCATTCCTATATATAAGCTAGGTTGTGTCTTCTGTCTTTGCTTGCATGCTTTCTTGTTCTGTTGAAACCGCTTTTTCGTTGCTGGCGTTGCACTTTCCTTTTCACAACTGGTTTCTATTTCTTTTTCTTGCTCTGTTTTCCAACTTCTTCTGAATCTTGTGCAACTCATACTACGACAAAAATTGTGCAATTCCTTATCCCAAAAATGAAGGGCCCAACAGGCTCTGACCACAAACCTTGACTCTCCCTCGAGTCAAGTACTCAACTCTTTCGCAGCTTCCAAGATAAACTATTGTTTTCCCTTGTCCTCCTTTTCCTCTTTATTTTTCTATTCTTCTTGCGCTTCCTCTTCTTTTTCCTCTTCAAATGAAGGGCCCAACCCTAGGACCAACTCCAAGGCACGCTTCCTCACTCCTTGAAAGCTTCCAACTTTATCTTGCCACTTCCTGGCAAGGAGTGATGCCTCTACTACGAACTATTGGGTTGCCTCTGTAATACATCCCTTTGGATTCGATGCGACCAACGAGTTCCACTTAGAATGTGTTGTTGCATCAACTTGATGCATATGCATGTACACTGTTTGAATGACAGGTTGGAAGTTGCGCAACTCCTTCTTTGCTACGGATTGCACCTCAAAGAGGGCGTTCAGTTCATTGTTCGTCTACTGGATCTGGTCAAACTTCTATTATTTCTCTAGGGGATCCATCGTGGCATAAACTTCTTCATTCAACACCTGGATTTTGGTGTGCACATCCTCTAAGGTTTGGTTTTGTCTAGCGATGATGCCCATCCAATCACTAACTTCCATGAAAATCCTTGTGCACTCAGTTGTGCACTTATGTAGTGCTTCTTAGACATTGTTTTTTACTAGCACTACCTTTTCCATTTTCTCCTCCATCTTCTGAGGCTGCTGCTCCACTTCTTGCCAAGTATTTCGCAACTACTCTTCCATATTCTTAGTGCGAATGGGTAGTTGTGACCATGCTCCTTGGAGAAACTAAATCCGATGCTCTGATTCTCCTGCATCCTTGGCTTCAGGCAGTTGGGTTGCGACCTTTCAAATTTTCGTCCAGGCTTCAACAAGTTTTTCTGCACTCTTTCCAGTATGTGCTCGACTTGGATATTTGCATGCACTTCTTGTGTCTTTCATGTTTGTGCAAGAAGTGCTTCCTCCCTTGCATGCTTGGCATACCTCTTGGCCTGTTGGAGCCCATGATATAGTTGATCAGTGGATGCTTTGATCATTCTGACCAAGTGTGTCACTGGCCATTATGCAAGGTCAATGGATGAAGGGGTTGCGTCTCTGGGTGCTCGAGTCTATAGTGGAAGTACACTGGTCGTTGAATGCTCCGAGAGTGTCTCTACCTCCTCCTTTGTTGATGGTCCTGGTGCAAGCCTCAACCTTATCACTGTGGGCAAGAGTGTCAGATGCTCTGTTCTGGCCAAGAAGAGTTGAAACAAATCTACGCACTGTTGAGGGTTCTGGAGAACCAGCTCCATCTGTCCCTACATGGATTTAACGCTCTTCCCAAAAGTTGAATTTGGTTCCTTCTGAACCTCTGGTATCCCCTCCCCTTTTCTTGCGCTGACTCCCTGCGTTGTGCTTCCCTGGCCACCCTTAACCTTGGCCGTTGAGGGGATGTGCTGGGTACTTTGAGCTTGGGGCTCCTCCACAATTTGGGTGTCCTTTTCTGGAACAAAAGGCATAATCTACTGGTCCTGGGTGTTTGGGTTTGGACCAATCAGTTGCAGGATCTTCTCTAGTACTTCAGAGCTTGGACCGAAAAATTCTGGTCTCGGCTCAGGCAACTCCTAGGTTGTTTCTGGGATTTCTCTCTCTGATTGCTCTGGGGGATCAAGCTGCATTGGCTCTAGATCTGTGGTTTGGGGTGGACTGGTGGTTTTTGGGGTTGGAAACTAGGGTTGTGGTAGTGATGGAGGGTGTTCGGTGATGATGGTGGATGGAGGGTGTCAGGCTCTGGGTCGTCCTGGATATGGATGATGTGGGTTTCTTTGACCATTGAGCGAGTGTGGGGGATGACATATGCAATGGGTTGGGGGCTTAATATTTTACTCAGCGAGACCCCAGTTCTGAGATTCTTCAGCACTGGTTCTGTGTTGAATTCAACACTTAGGATCTTGTTGATGTCCTCACCTATCAACATGACTTTATCTGGCAACCATGGGAAGACCGAAATCATTCTTTTCTTGTACTCCAATGGCTACATCTCATCTTCCTCCTCAGAGTCTGACTATGCCTATGATTCCTTCTTCTGAGTCTATGGTCCTGAGATGGATCCTACCCTTGCTTCTTTGTCTTTCTTCTTCAACAGTTCTACAGGCAAGATATAATGCTTCCCCAAGTTGTGTGGGTTTCATTTAACTCCCGTCCACGACATTACCTCTTTTTCAAAGGCCTCCTCATCTAGGTAGAATGACAACATCCTCGAATGGAAGTATTCCCTATTAACATGCCTCAACCATACAAATGTATGATGCTGGTTCATGCTGAAAGAAATGTTCCTCGTTTTGCAGTTGATGAGCTCTTGCGGAATGCACAACCTCTATGTTGCGTCGATCAGTGCATTGTACCACTTGGAGAATGCCTAGTTGTTTAAGGTTGTGTTCTCTGAATCCGCCCTGGAGTGCCATGGCTCAAACATCTTTTCTATGTGCCCCTTGTCTGCGAACTCCAATGGTCTTCCAGCAGGTGGCATCCACTCGAAAATCATGAATGCCACCAACATGTAGCCATATATGAAGGTGCATCCCTTCTCCTGGGCTTCCTTGCAAGCCATGAGCAGTTCCTCCAATAGGTAACTGCACCAATTGAATACAATGCCATTGGCGCAGAAGACGACCATTGAAAATGCATCCAACGTGCATTCTCCCTTGTAGTATGACCTCGTAACCTTGCTGGCTATGATGTAACAACCAATCTTGCATGTCTTTGGTAGTATGGGGTAAATTTTGGCTGTGCGATCCCCCTCTGCGTGTGAAACCTTTCATAGAGGCTGGGCTCCCCTTTATTTTTTCCGTGCTTGCTGGGACCCTGAAATCCCTTTGAAACATCCTCGCCTTCGAGGGATAGTCCAGTGCGTTGATGTATGTCCTTGGCATGGATTAGATACCACCTATCCAGCCAGAGACTTCTATCGTGCACCCTATTGATAAGCAACTTGGTGCACCATGAAACTTCACCAGTGGTATTGAACACTGGTAAGCCTCTGAGGTTCATAATGGTTGAGTTGAAGATGTTGATGAATTCAGGCTTGGGCACAAACTGCATGCCTCCCAAATCTACTTGGTCTATTAAGTCGCTTCCTGTGGCTCTCGACATTGTAAGCTCTGAGTTATTAAAAAATTCTTCGGTGAACTAAGGATTGGGGATCACAACTATGGTTTCTTGACTGCACAAGCTTTCTCTCTCTACAGAGTTTGAAAATTGCTATGTTCTTTGAAAACAATGCGTTCTACGATGAGTTATCATAGCCTTATACTCGAGCTTAGTTGGCAAGTTCAACAATAACTGTTGTTCATCATGACCCTATGGATGCAAATTGGATCTGAGTTGTCCGACGAGATGGGTTAAAGGGGTAAATCGTATTGGGCGATTCTATCATTTATTGTGCAAGTTGGACAGGGATGTGGTAGATTTCAAAACTTTTCGTTTGACGAGTTGGAATCCCGGTGCGAATACCGATGGCATCTTCGTGTATCACAACTTTATGGATTAATTGAATTCAGACGGGGTACCATAGTAAAAATAAAGGAAGTGACTGGACTGGTTGCATGTGGCACATGGACTCAGATTGTAATCGGATTCGTTCTACCTCCAACCACAAAGGGGTCCCTGTCATATTAATGACCTTCATAAATGATTTCTTGCCTTCTTTAATCCTTTGCAGCTGAGTAAGTAGTTCTCCATCAAACAACACTTAACCAGAAAAATGAACTACGTGTCACAACGTAACACTGCGCACATCGAATTTATTAACTGAATTTACAAAAAATGCAGAAAAATCAAATCTAACTATGATACATGCTCCTTTGGACTAGAGAAACAATCCTCTCAGATCAGTTCTGAGACACATAAGGTTTCAGGCAGGCACCATTCACTCATCCTAGCTGTAGCATACCATCCAGTTGCACAAGTCTGACTGCTCCTGAGTGTCAAATCTCCGCAACTATAAATGGTCCCAACCAATGCATGCACAAATTCCCAGGATGCTTCTGGTACCAATTATCATAGAGTAGAACCTTGTCTCCTTGTGCAAATACTTTAGTTTTAATGTGCCTATCATGCCAAGATTTTTTCCTTGCTTTTTCAACCGACTGATGGAAGTCTACTAAAAACCCAGTCTCCTCGAATTCTTGTAACTCAGTAAGTCTTTGCACCACTGATTCCTCATCCAACATATGTGTGATCTGTGTGATGTACAAACTCCTAGTGATGAATTTTGTAGGCACCACTACCTCTTTCCCATAAACTAACTGGAACAACGTGTACCTGTGGAGTTTCTTTGTGGTTGTTACGTAATCCCATAGTACTATTGAATCTCTGTCATCCGAATCTTCCTGATTTTCAAAACAAACCTTTGTTAACCCTCTCTCCATAATCTTGTTGAATGCTTCTACTATTCCATTGGCTTGTGGGTGGTAAGGGATGC
The DNA here is from genome assembly GCA_032191745.1 of Picea mariana. Classification (NCBI taxonomy): domain Eukaryota; kingdom Viridiplantae; phylum Streptophyta; class Pinopsida; order Pinales; family Pinaceae; genus Picea; species Picea mariana. The sequence goes on from JASDQU010589750.1 coordinate 27,235, forward strand.
TTTTGTGATGTTGGATCAGGAACTTTGTTGTAATATTTTCTATAGTGCTACTAATAAAATGAGCTCCTTGATTACTGGTTAGGCTCATGGGACATCCAAATCGAATGATAATATTCTCAAAAATGAACCTAGTAGCGGTGTCGGTCGAGCAATCCTGAACAACTGCTGCCTCAGCCCAACGTGTAAGGTAGTCAGTTGTGGTAATGTTGTACCTATATTTTGAATGCTTAGCTGTGGGGTTGATCAGTCCAATGAAGTCAACTACCCACTTCTCAAATGCTTGGAGAGCTCGAACTGGTTGAAGTGGTAATTCATCTCGTCGTAATGGCTGATACAATCTTTGAAAAACATCACATGATCTAGCATATACCTTTTCATCCTTAAAGAGCATTTCCCACCAAAGTCCATCTTGGAGAACTTTCTGTGCAGTGGCATTTCCCCCTACATGACCTCCCGCAACTCCATTGTGGCACTCCCATAATATATCCTACCTTTCGTGATCCAAGACACATCTTCTGAGGATACTATCTAGTCCCAATTTATACAACTGTCCCACGATCAATTGGTAATCCGCTACTCTAACAACCATATGGAATTTCTGGGTTGCGAAATATGTTTCTAGGCATGCCTCTGTACTTAAGAAAATTGCTATGTCTTCCAGGTACTCTGGTATGGCCTTAACTTGTAACAAGTCTGCATCTGGGAGCTGATCGTCAACTACTACGCCACTTTCCCCTGACTCTAATATAGACAATTGATCGGGTCCTACGTTGCATCTTCTAGGCTTAATAATTAATTCAAAAGAGAATTCCTGAAATAATAACAACCATCTACAAATTCTCCCTTCCAACATAGGTTTGTTAACTAGATATTTCAATGCAGAGTGATCAGTAAAGAACTTGAAATGAGATCCTAACAAATAATGTCTAAATTTTTGTAAAGCATAAATCATGACTAAACCCTCCCTTTTTTTCGTTGTGTAGTTGCGCTCAGCTTGTGCCAACTTCCGACTCACAAAATAGATAAGATGCTCCATGGATCCATCTCCAGGTTGCGCTAAGATAACTCTTAAGGAAATACCTAAAGCATCTACGTGGACGTGAAATTCATTTTCCCAGTTTGGAAATATTAGAATCGGTGTTGTGTTGAGCTTCTCCTTTAGGGTCTCGAATGCTTTATCACATTCTGGGGTCCATTGGAACATTTCGGCCTTTTTCAGTAGTTTCTCCAGGGGTGCAATGATGTTTGCATATCTTTTTATGAACTTGCGATAGTACCTTGTGTGTCCCAACATGGAGCAAAACTACTTACACTCATAGGTCGTGGCATGTTCACAATAAACACAACTTTTGTTGGGTCTACCAATACTCCTTCGAGGCATACTATGTGGCCCAACAAATTCCCATGTGGTACACAGAAAATACACTTTATGAGATTCAATGATATCTGCAATTCCCTGCATATGTCAAACATCAAACGTAACAACGCTACATATTCCTTGAGCAAACTATATATCATCCAATCATCCATATAAACTTCTATAAAATTGTGAATAAACTCTCTGAAAGCTGCTATTACAATTATGGAGAAAACTGTAGGGGTGTTCTTCAAGCCAAATGGCATCACATTGTATGTGAAAGATCCCCATTTTGTTATGAATGTGGTATTCTTTTTTTCCTCTTCGGTAGTCCTGACTTGGTGGTACCCTGGAAATCCATCTGTGAATGAGTATGCTTCCTTCCTCACTACCTGTTCTAGCACCTCATCAGTAAACGGTGTTGGGAAAGGGTCATGCAGACAGGAAGATTTAAGGCTTCTATAGTCTACACAGAACCTGATATCCTTTGTGCCTTTCTTGCTTTGAATGACTATTGGGCTGACCCATTCTGCTTCTTCCACTGCAAAAATAAGTCCAGCTTCCAACATTTTTTCTATATTCTTGTTAACCTTCTCTTTTACTCTAGGGTTAAGGAGGTATGATCTATTCCTCATAGGCTTTGATCCTGGTTTCAATTCAATTTTCATTTCTCCCATAACTCCTTTGATTCCCTTTAACTCTGAAAAGGTCTTTGGGAACAAAACCTCATATTCCCGCAAAAAGATCTGTATTTATTGACTATTTTTCTCATCCTAGTAATCTCCCACCATAGCTATCTTAGGTTGCTCTGTGGTCCCTATATTGACTTTGCACAACTTTAACGAGTGATTGTAGGAGCTATCAATCTGACTGGGTATGGTGTTCTGGATTTCTCTATTCCCTTCTGTCTCTTTGATGGCTAGGTTTCTCAATTTCTCTAAATCATCTAGGCTTTTTGAATCCCTGCTAATCTTATAACATTATGTGGGATTATTGGTTGAGGGTAGGTGAATATTAGTCTGAAGTTCTCGGCTATGTTTTACACATACTGTTGTGCTACTTATATGTTTAGTATAATGCACTCATTAATTATCAATCCAGGATTCGTAATCAATAGAGTTACAAGACACCAGTAAGAAATGTAATTCTAATGTCGTGAGTATAGAACTATTCTAGATTATGCATGCTGGAAACAAAACAAACTAGCAAATCAAAACACACTTTGGTTGTCTTTCACAAAGGGGATATCTACTCCATTATGGCACATGCAAATATGAGATGGAGTTCTTTGAAAGATCAACTCTACTATCTGACCTAGAAAACTAACTATGCAATCAAACTTCTGAAAAGGAAATCACACGTCAATCATCAAGACATAGCATGGGTAGTTCAATAGTCAATATACTGAGTATGCTATGGTTCACAATGTGTTGTTGTAAACTTCACTAGTTCTCCTTCAAATATATCTGACTACTGTTGCCAAAATTTATGTCCATGAAATGAAATCAAATTCATAAAAACAGAAACATAGCATATTCAAAAAGATCTCTAAGCAATTGAAGCCTAAACTGAACTATACTGCTATCATCTGAAAAGATCAAAGCTTCAGCTAGTCTAACATTTATACTATTGAAATCAACTACTAACACTAATCTATAAGGATGTTGACCTTTTTTGGGTGGTGGGCTCTTGCCGCTTCAATAGGTCAGCGACTGGAGTCTACAGTAAGATTTCTTTCAATCCACACATTCCTCTTACTCAAATTTCAAAACATAAAATCAAACTATGCTAACAACTCAACTCACATTCATTCATAAATGATCAAGACCTGGAAATAATTGACATCCTTCTATTAAAATTCAACTCAAAACTTGTTCTGCAATATGTAACACTACTTCACATACTATGTTACGCTAACCCTGTACTACCTCCACCATCCTTGCCATGACTATTTAAGTAGTCTTAGTCGTGAAACATAAGGAGGTGAAATCTTTAGCGAACCAGTCAATTGTCAAATTTATATATTCGGCTACATATTTTAAGCTCCATCCTCATGATACAAAGTGTATGAGGATGAAGCAAATAAACAAACTAGCTTAACATAACATTGCTAGAGATTTGATGATTCAACAAACATCTAACAATTATCTTGGGCACGATCTGGAGCTAAACTTGGTATATTTTGCTTCCTGTATTGGTACCGGATTGTGACAGGTGAGATTCGGTAAATGGTACCGGATCCGAACAGTGCACAAGTGGTTGGTACCGGATCGCAATAGTCTGCGGCCGTTGGTACCGGATCGCGAGAGGTGAGATTCGGTACCAGATCTGAATGGAAGGTGCGCTTGGTACCAGATTCGGACAGTGGCAATCTGGCACATAAGTACTGGATGGCTGAGTTGGTACATAAATGCTGGACTCATCTAAAGGTTATACATGGAAAATTAAAATATTAGTACATGAAACATTTAGTCTCCTAGCTCAATAAACCACAAAAATGAATGAATTAATTATACTTTACCTTATGACCTCATCAATGGCTAATGGTAGTGTTCTTTGTCATTTATCCAAGCTTAGGTAAGCCAAAAAGGCGTAGATGAGGAATATAATAGGGTAGTGGGGATGTCAATTTAGAGGCTCAACATTCCCCCATGCCAAAACCATTGCATGTCCTCATGCAACTGAAACAAACCCAAAATTTTCAAAATTTGAGACTCCATTTTTTACTTTTGTGGATCAATGATGTTGATGGTTGAGGCTTCTGCTCTCAACTCCCTTTTTATGACCCTAATGTATTGTAAGAGTATTAGTACCTTCTTGAGCTTATTAGAAGTCTCTTCATGGTCATATTGAAGTTGCTAGCTGGTTGCCTTCAATTGCTCGTTTTCCTTTTTGATATACCTGTCCAATAGTTGGTATTCCTTCACTTCTTGTTTGAGTTCCTGGTTTTGTTTTTGCATCTCCCCAATATTTTTCTTCATCTGTGCTTTTGTTAAATTTCTTGTTGACTCCATTGTTTCTGGCTGGATGTATTCTCTTTCCTCCACTTCCTCCCTCATCCCGCATAAAGTAATAGTGACTTGTTCCTCAGTCAAACTAGGGATGTCATTCTGGACTGATAGGTCTTCAGAAGGGGAGGTAAGATCTATTGGAGTTTCATGTGTATGAGGACTGACAAATGCTTTTCCTTTCTTTTCCATGCTCCTTGTAATTCTTTTACAAGGGGGTACTGGATCAAGGGTGCTCATAGGCTTCCTTTTCTTCTTTTCTATTTGTGGAATGGTTACAGGGGATTGTTCTATAGATAGTTCAATTTTATTTTCTGAGCTATTCTTCCCTTTCCTTATAGTTTTTGTCTTATGACCCTTCTCCTCAAGTGTTACTGTTGAAGTCTCCTCTACTAATTTGGTTTTACCTTTTGATTCTTGAATTTTAAAAGTCTTATTGACTGTGGAAGAGGGCCCTGCTTGTTTACTAGCTTTTTCATTTTGGCTCACTGTTCTGGATGATGATGGAGTTGCCTTATCTTTCTTGCCCTTTTTCTTTTGAGGTTCCTTATCTTTCTCTGGAGCAAGTTGGGCTTCCTCTACATGTTTGTTTTCTGTGGAAAGGTGTTGAGTGATGAGGATTTTCCAGCTAATCCTTTGCTTCCTAATTTCATGTAAAACTAACATCTTAATAAGACCTTGATGGTAAATGCTAGTTTTCTCAGTTTTGGATAGGAATTTGACACCTCTTACCATCTTGTTCAGACTCATCCATAAAAAATATTGGAAATCAATTTCAGGGCCTCCTTCAAAGTGTAATAGAAGCCTAAGATGATATATGAAGGTTACAACATACCTGCCCTCACAAGTGAGGAATCGTTGAAGACTAGCAAGCATTGGATGATACTCTTCCTTGATATAGTTCCTAGGGATCCCCTTTTTCCAATCAGGGTGCTGATGGTCTTCTTTCAAAAATCGTTGGCACATTTCCTTGTTGATTCCTACTCCTTATAAATACTTGGCTCCTCTGTTAGGTAATCCCGTGACTTCCCTTAAGGTTCCTTCATTGATTGTTAGCTGCAGATTGCCTATGTGCACAATCTCTCCATCGTAACCCTAAATAAATGTGTGAGATACCTTCTCAAGCCAGCCTGTGAATTTCTCCAAAAATGGAATCCATCCCGATCTAGCATACTTCTCTCTACACATTTGGAACTCCTCGATCTCTTTATAAATTTGGAAGACCGGTTCATGTCTACTTACAACCATCTTTATAAATTGTGAGAAAAAAAATCAGGCTGTAGCGCAAGGATTTAGTTAGCTGATGAGGGTAAGGGTTTGGTACTAGAGATCGCAGGGAGGTGTAAGCTTGAAACTGGAGAAAAGTTGGTAATGGCAAAACAACTATGGTGATGGCGTCAATAATTCGAATGGTGAGTTTAAGAAAAGATGTCGCAAATGAAAATTAAGACAAGATGAGGCTCATCTGGATGTCTTCGCCACCCAGATAAGTCATTTCATTTATTCCCATTAGCATAATGATGGGGACAGAACGTTGGGTATCGAAGCATCATTGTTGTTTGGGATAGGTGATTGGACCTCTGAGTGGTGAATTTGATGTTGAATCATGGCTCATGACACAAGATAAGTTCGTGATTTTCTTAAGGATGAAGCACATTCATGGCCCATCATTACTAGACATGCTTCATATTCACACTTTTGATGTGATTTTTCCCTCAATCATTTTTGAGCGCTTATGTGATGAGAGGATTGATTAAGGTTAGGCATATGGGTATGAGGGAGTGAATGTTAGGTGCAAGGTTTTAACACTAAGGTCATAAGATCTAATATACATTTTCATACCTATTGTAGTTTTATAAGCAAAGGAAAATAAATAATACCATGTTACCTTTGCTTTTACCATTGTATGATCAATACCCATAGCATATGCGACTACCTTTGTATTTGAAGCTTGTATATTGTCAGAGTTCATCTTTTTAGGCTGTAGTTTTCTAGAATCTTGGTACTGGAATTTCCTGTACTTCATGAAACTTCTTTATTCTGTGCTTATCTTCTTTTGTGTCTGGTTCTGCAGGGTTGTAGGGTGATCATGCTGGTTTCTAAAGATGAGATGTGAATCTGAAAAAGAGTTCTGAAGGAGCTCTTTGACCCTCCCCCATGCCAAGGATGTTGCATATCCTTATGAAAGAAGATTCAACACTTTGTATCATAATGGAGAAAAGATGATAAGAGAAAGGAAACCAAATCAAATTCCAATATTACATTTATCACCTAACATATGATCACATGCCCAAAAAATTGAAATTGCCTTTCTTTTGATGACTTATTAACGAAGGTAGCATTCAAAAGTGAAAACAGGGAGGTTTTTATATTTTTTCCAGAAGAAAAGATCCAACCTCACTTGCTTCAGAGATTTACTATAATTAAATGTCATGGATAAATTTCACAATATAAGTAGATTAGAATCCCTAGTTAGGGCTCCACTCTTAAGAAGTTTCCTTCTTAGGTAATGTAGGCTTTAGATGTCAAACCGGTAAGGTTGACTTAGGGTAATTCTCAAATGGACATTTGCTTGTAATAATTATCTTTGTTTAGTAATCTGGAGTTGTATCTCATAAATGTTAACAATGAGCTTTGCTTGTAGTGTTCATCTTTTAGATGACAAAAGTGGATTTTTCAATCAGACAAGTATAGATGAGACATTTCTCAACTAGAACCCACTTCCAGCAAGCCTGTTCAGTACTCTGGTGGGGTAGTTGTGATAATTAGTGAGAGACATCCATTCCCCAGGCAGAATGCCCCATTGCCAACAGGCCTGTTCAGTACCCTGATGGGTTTTCCTAGTCATACCGCAGACCGATACCTGCTGCCAACAGACCTGTTCAGTATCCCGACGGGTTAGTCTCTTAAACCCTTTTTCCATCATAGGCTTCTTGTCCATAGTCACCTATTTCAATTTTATTAAAGAGTGATTTTGCATGGTGATAGGGGAGGCTTGTCTGAAAACCTTTTTACAGGCTGGGATGGTATTGGGTTGGAAGGTGTATTCTCTTATTTGGATGTCTTTAAAGATTTGTCTGAAGGAAAAATAAACTTTTGTATTGCACATTGGATCCAAATGTATAATTTTGTCTGAGTTTGTCCATAAGAGAATGACTTAAAGTTACCTCAGGGTACTGATACATCCTCTTCCATAAAAGTTTTCCTAGTGTGCCCTTGACAGAGAGTGTTCATATACTCATATGTTACTCTTTAGAAAAGATAATCCAATGAATACTATTGAAGTCTAGTTAGGGTGAGATAATTACTTGTAGGCTAATATAGTTTTTATCCCTTTAATCATGCTGAAATACTGGATAAGGGCAACCTCTAGAATTTAAAGAAGATTACGCATGGTTCTTTTAACAATCATAGGTAAAGATTATGTCTTCTTTGTCAACCAAAAAAAATTAAAATACTTTCTTTTAGCTAGCAACAGAACCAAAATAAATTAAAGATACTTCCCTTTAGTCAACAACAGAACCAAAAGAAATTATTGCTTCATAAGAGCTTCCATTTGATGTTGCATTCGGCTTCTTGGTTCCAACTTAAGTGGTTTCTGCATGGCTTCATACTTCATATTAGTTGACATAAGATTTTAAAATATACGTAGCATTCCCTGTCAATTAGGTGATGTGTCCTGATAGTACCATATAAGGACAGACTTCTGGTACTAGACCAACACAGGACTGTTGGTACCGGACCAGAGTAGGATTTCTAGTACCGGAGTATTGTTGATTCCTACAAACTGAAGTTTAGCAATTTCTTGAAGGATCAAATAAATTATAGAAATCTACTTACAAAGATAAAATGCGAAAGTAAAACAAAAGGAGGTAAGAATCCCTTGTTACCTTCAGCTTATTAACAAAACACAATCCACACCTATGTACAAAAGTTTAAAAATAAACCAATCAATCAATTTGAATCAGTAGGAAGGTCTTCTTCCTTACTGATCACCTGCATATCTGAATTTTGTAGTATACGAGTCAAAAATTCCTCTTTTGATAGGGGTTTGTTAAAATTCTCAACCGGTGACCATTCACAAGTAGTGGTGTCTATTGTTCGTCAATTATCTTTATCCCAATTGAACCATTTTCATAGACAGTGTCAATTTAGTAAGGTCCTATCCAATGAGTAGTTAACTTACCTTTGAAGTTTTTGAATCTGCTATCATACAACAGGGCCCAATCTCCTTGTTGAAATTTTTTCATTTTGAGATAATTGTCATGCCATTTTGTTCTCTTCTCTTGAATGCGGGTGGTTCTTTGAAGTGCTTCCTGCCTGATTTCATCCAACTCATTAAGTTGCAAGAGTCTTTGTTGCTAGGATTCATCCAAGTTCATGCCAACTTGTACTGCTGTCCTGAAGGTTTTGATCTGGAATTCTATGGGGAGAAGTACTTGCTTCCCATACACCAACTCGTAGGGTGTATGTCCTATTTTATTCCTCCAGGTGATTCTATAAGCCCATAAGGCTTCTAGTAATCTGTCATCCCAGTTCTTGTGGTGTAGCTGTACTGTTTTGGTAAGAATGGACTCAATAACTTTGTTGGTATATTCTACTTGTCCATTTTTCTGTGGATGGTAGGGTGTAGATTTCCTGTGTTTAATTTGGTACTGTTCTATAACAACTTTGACTAGATTAGAGGTAAATTGAGTTCCCTGATCAGTCACAATTTCTCGAGGTACACAAAATCTAGTAAAGATGTCATTAAAAAGGAAATCTACCACTGATTGATCACTTGCAGCTGGTAAATCTTTTGCTTCAACCCACTTAGTCACATAGTCAGTACATACAAGTATGTACTTTTTCTTTTTAGATGTAGGGTTAATGGGCCCTACAAAATCTAATGCCCATTTCTCGAAAGGCTCAATGACTACTTGGGCTTGAAGTGGCATTTGGTCTCGTGCGGTAGGCTTACCCATTCGTTGGAATTCATCACAATTGGATACACAGGTTTTAGCATCTTTGAAAATATGAGGCCAATAATAACCAGATTGCAGAACTTTATAAGCGATCCTCTTGTTTGCCAAGTTTCCTCCACAAGGACTATCATGGCAGGCTTGCAAAATATCATGAATTTCATCTTCCCTTACACATCTCCTGATTACAAAATCTGGTCCTATTTTGTAGAGACAATCATCATGCCACATGTAGTTTGCACTTAGCTGAATTACTTTCTTTTTTTCTCTAGGAGACAATTTCTGAGGCATCTTCTCTGTCATAAGATAGTTAGCTACATCTGCATACCAAGGAGTTAATGTAGAAATAGCAAACAAATTTTCATCAGGAAAGTTATGTTCTACTGGTGTGTTATCTCCCATATGAATCATTCTAGATAAGAAATCAGCCACAAGATTATCCTTACCAGGTCTATCAATAATGTTGATATTGAACTCTTGTAATAATAACAACCATCTTGTAACTCTAGGATTTGTTACAGGTTTGTTCATTAAGAATTTGATGGCTGAATGATCGATGTGTACAAAAGATTGATATCCTATAATATAGTGTCTAAATTTATTGATAGCATGGACCACAACTAGCAATTCTTTTTTCGTGACCGTATAATTAACTTCAGCTGGAGACAGATTTTTACTGACAAAGTAAATAACATAAGGCATTTGATTTTCCCTTTGTCCAATAACTGCCCCAAGAGCTATGTTTGAGGCACTGGTACAGATATGAAAAGGAAGGGACCAATTTGGTCCTCTTAATACAGGGGTAGTTGACAATTTCTATTTTAGAATCTCAAAAGATATTTGGCATTCATCATCCCACTTGAATTTGGCTTCTTTAGATAATAACTTGAATAAAGGTGTAGCTAGTCTTGTAAAATTCAGAATGAATCTTCTATAGTAGCCAACATGCCCTAAAAAGCTGCGAACTTCCTTTTGTGAGGAAGGTATTCTGATTTGTGTGATAATATGAATATTTTCCGGATCAACTCTCATTCCAGAACCAGAGATGTGATGTCCCAAAACAATACCTTCAGTGAGCAACATTTTTTACTTTTCATTACTTAGGGAAAGATTAGTTTCCTTACACGTAATCAAGACTTTTTCTAGACTGGTCAAAGCTTCTTGGAAGTCTTTTCCATGGACTGTAAAGTCATCCATGTAGACTTCCACACAATCATTGGTCAAGTCAGAGAAAATGGCTAGGATAGCCCTTTGAAAAGTGGCTAGGTCATTGCAAAGTCCAAAAGGAATAACCCTATAATCATAGGTTCCCAATGGGTAGGTGAAAGTGGTCTTCTCCTGGTCTTCGGGTGCTATTTGTATTTGGTTATAACCACTAAACCCATCTAGGAACGAAAAATACTTCTTTCCAGAAAAGGTATCCAACACCTGATCAATAAATGGCAAGGGGAAATAATCCCTATGGGTGGCTTTGTTCAACTCCCTGAAGTCTACACATATTCTCCACTTACCATTTTTCTTGGGAACTATGACAAGTGGAGACACCCATTGGCTATCTGAAATGGGGTATATGATATTGGCTTGAAGGAGTTTTTGCAATTCCTCTTTTACAATATCTTTAAGGGATGGATTCATCCTTAGTTGAGGTTGTCTAACTGGTCTGATTTGGTCATTAGTGTAGATATTATGTGTGCATGTATCAGGGTGAATGCCTTTCATGTCTGCATAATCCCATGCAAAGGCATCAAATTGTGTTTGGAGCATTTCAATTACTTGTGTCTTTTGTTCTAGTTCCAAACTAGAGTTGATATACAAGGGTTTTCCTGGGCTAATCTCAACAAGTTCAGTACTTTCTTCCTTCTCTGAGGGAGATGGTGATAAAGTGTATAATTGAGTGATATCAGGGTGCCAAGTTTGTTGAAATTCAAAACTGAAAATGTGTGACAACTCTGCAAAAGACCTYAGATATTCAATACAATTTGTATCATCCAAAAATAAACTTAAGACTTGTTCATCTGATTGTTCTTGCATTCATTTTACCTGTTCAAGTGTTAACAGGGGTTTGATGCAATCTTCTTTTCCATAAGGGTTTTCTAACCAGACAGGTATCTCCTGTGCCGGTTGGGCAAGAGGAAAGAGGACAATCTTTTGGATATGTGTGCCATTGGATATAGTCATCTCACCAGACTGACAACTGATAAAGGCATCTGCTATGGCTAGCCAAGGACGACCAAGAACCAGCGGGTTTTTTGGTTTGGATGATGATTTAGAATAGATGACTAAAAAGTATACTGAATATTCCCAAGAAGTTAGAGTGACTGTGACATCATCTAGACTTCTGGCAGGGCTAATGACTGACTTATGTGCCAACTCTATCATGGTTTGGGTTGGTCTTAACTGGTTGATTTGGAGCTTTTGCATAGTGTCAAAATGTATTACATTAATTGCTGCACCCAAATCAATGAGTGTGTTTGGTAAAGAAATACCATTAATTTCAACAATGACTACTGGGTTCCCAGGGTCATTATATTTGTATGGCATTTCAGAAATAAATTCAGATAATTTCCCCACCACCTAAACAAGGGGAGGTTCCTTCTTTTTCCTTCCTAGTTTCTTAAGGCTAAGATCCCTTATGATTTTGGCATATATGTGGATATCCTTAATGGCATGTAGCAGAGGTATTTTTATACATACATTTTGTAATTCATCCTCTATATCTTTGTGCAAGGGTGGGTCAGGTTTCTTCACTAATAGTCTTTCAGGGTAGGGTGGAAGATTAACTTGTTGAGGTACTCATATAGACTGAGAAGTGATTGGAATAGGAGGGGAAGTCTCTTCTTCTGTAGGGGTGGTTTGAGTGTTTTCTTCCTCAGAATGATTATCATTTTCTTCATGAATTATTACTGTAGGATTTGATTGATTTAGATCTTTCTCTGATCGTAGTTGAATTTCATAGGTGGGAAAGGTTTGAACTTCTGTATTCTTCACAGGGTGGGTGGGTCGATTATTGGGGTTAGGGATTGGTTGGGCAAGGATTGCTGTTTGTCTCGGAGGGTTGTGGGTAGCTTGGTTTTGTGGCTGTTGATTGGCATTTATAGGTACTTGTTGTTGCTGATTAGGGTTCAAGGGGGTTGTAAATTGCTGTTGTATAGGAGGTGGGAGTAAAGCTTGCATCTGTGGTGGGTTAAATCCATGTAGTAATTGGGAAATGTTTGTAGGATACTATGGATATGTAGGGTAAGAGGGATTCCTATACAAAACCCCCCTACAACCTTGTTGCCAAGGTTGAGTTTGAGCTTGCTGAGGTGTCCATTGTGGATAGGCCATTGGGGGAGGACCCCATTGTTGCTGTTGATACTGTGCATTAGGGTCATAAAATGCATTGGGTTTTTGTGCTCTCCAAGGTCTTCTGGAAGGGTATGATTATTCTTGTGAGACTCCTCCTCCCCTATACATGGCTTGTAGTTCAAGCAAAGTTGGACACTCAGATGTGGGGTGCTCTAGTGTACACAGGCCATAGATTTCTATGACATTTAATGGACATTCTTTCTCACCATGCTTCTTTCGGCATCTAGGCCATAAGATTGCTAAAAAAATCTCTTCTCCTTGTTTCTTTTTCAGTTTTAGGGTATCTAATTGGTTACTAATTGTGCTCAAGATGTCTATTTTAAAGTTCTCTAATAAGTTTCCTAACTCAATTCTGGTGACAATTCCTGAGCTTTGTCTTGTATTTCTACTAAAAGAATCTCTTGGTGCTTTGCCTATTTTAGCTTGTCCTCTTGAGTATGTTCTATAGTAATCTGCAAACTCTGCAAAAGGATTTTGGTGCACATCTCTTGAACTTAACAAATTTAAAACTTCTATGCAGTCATCTCTAATACCCTTCAAAAATATGGTTCTTACTACAGCTGGGTCTATGGTGAATAATTTTGATTTCTGGTAGTTGTATAAGAACCTTTCTAAGTAGTCTTCAGGGCTTTCATCTTCTGTTTGCTGCATTTTAAAAATGTCATTTTTAGCATTATCCTTACAATATTCTTGGTATTTCCATAAAAATGTGTCTTTCATCTGATCCCAAGAGAGGATTGTATTTTCTCCTAAGCTCATGAACCATCTTAAGGATGAATCTTTCATTGTAGCAGGAAAGAGCTTAAGTTTTTGGGCATCATCTGAGTAGTTATAGCTTCTACATAATATGTCAAACTCAAATAAAAATACATCTGGATCTTCAGTTGACATACCTATGAAAGTGGGTAACGATGATAGTGGGATATTCTTCATGATGATGTTTCTGGAAATATCCAAGATTGGAAACCCAAAGGTCTTAGTTTCAGTGGCTGCATTTCCTTCTTCTTCTGCCATTCCACTGATAGATGGTTCAGAAACTAGCTTTTGTGTGACTCCTGAACGTTCAACAGATTCACGTTCTGCCTGCCCCAATGCCGATTCTTCCGTTTTAGGTTCTTCTTCTGGAGCCTTGCTGGCTCCCCTTGAACTTTCTCCTGGTGGAATTTTTCCTGCACCAGTGTCAGTTGGATTAGTTGGGGGGGGGGGTGTTTTTGAATCTTTAGAGCTTACAAATCTACCCTTATTATCTCTATATCTATGCATAAAATGGAAATTTGATTATTAACTGAATTGAAATCCTAATTCTATCTAGAAGGTAAGAAGGCAACCTGGCTTCAAAGAACCCCACTCTAGTGGCTGTGTGGCTCTTCACTCACATATTAAACATTTTATCCTCCTCCCTCAAGCAGCCTTTAAAATTATTCAAAAACTATGCAAACAATCTAAGCTAAAAATCACTTCCTACCATTTGCAACTCCCCGACAACGACACCAAAAACGTTGTGCTACTTATATGTTTAGTATAATGCACTCATTAATTATCAATCTGGGATTCGTAATCAACAGAGTTACAAGACACTAGTAAGAAAGGTAATTCTAATGTCATGAGTATAGAACTATTCTAGATTATGCATGTTGGAAACAAAACAAACTAGCAAATCAAAACACACTTTGGTTGTCTTTCACTGAGGGGCTATCTACTCCATTATGGCACATGCAAATATGATATGGAGTTCTTTGACAGATCAACTCTGCTATCTGACCCAAAAAACTAACTATGCAATCACACTTCTAAAAAGGAAATCACACATGAATCATCAAGACATAGCATGGGTAGTTCAATAGTCAATATACTAAGTATGTTGTGGTTCACAATGTGTTGTTGTAAACTTCACTAGTTCTCCTTATGGCACATGGCACATGCAAATATGATATGGAGTTCTTTGACAGATCAACTCTACTATCTCACCTAGAAAACTAACTATGCAATCACACTTCTGAAAAGGAAATCACACATCAATCATCAAGACATAGCATGGGTAGTTCAATAGTCAATATACTAAGTATGTTGTGGTTCACAATGTGTTGTTGTAAACTTCACTACTGCTGCCAACATTTATGTCCATGAAACGAAATCAAATTCATAAAAATAGAAACAGAGCATATGAAAAAAGATCTCTAAGCAATTGAAGCCTAAACTAAACTATACTGCTATCATCTGAAAAGATCAAAGCTTCAGTTAGTCTAACATTTATACTATTGAAATCAACTACTAACACCAATCTATAAGGATGATAAACTTTGTTGGGCGGTGGGCCCTTGTCACTTCAACAGGTCAGTGACTGGAGTCTACAGTAAACTTTCTTTCAATCCACGCATTCCTCTTACTCAAATTTTAAAACATAAAATCAAACTATGCTAACAACTCAACTCACATTCATTCATAAATGATCAAGACCTGGAAATAGTTGACATCCTTCTATTAAACTTCAACTCAAAACCTATTCTGCAATATGTAACACTGCTTCACATACTATGTTATGCTAACCCTCTACTACCTCCACCATCCTTGCCATGACTATTTAAATAGTCTTAGTCGTGAAACACAAGGAGGTGAAATCTTTAGCGAATCAGTCAATTGTCAAATTTATATATTTAGTTACATATTTTAAGCTCCATCCTCATGACAGGAAGTGTATGAGGATGAAGCAAATAAACAAACTAGCTTAACATAACCTTGCTAGAGCTTTGATGATTTAACAAACATCTAACAATTATCTTGGGCACGATCTGGAGCTAAACTTGGTATGTTCTACTTCTTGTATTGGTACCAGATCGTGAAAGGTGAGATTCAGTAAATGGTACTGGATCCGAATAGTGCACAAGTGGTTGGTACTAGATCACAACAGTCTGCAGCCATTGGTACTAGATCGCGACATGTGAGATTCAGTACCAAATCTGAATGGAAGGTGCACTTGGTGCTGGATTTAGACAGTGACAATCTGGCACATAAGTACCGGATGGCTGAGATGGTACATAAATGATGGACTTATCTAAAGGTTATACATGTCAAATTAAAACATTAGTACATGAAACATTTAGTCTCCTAGCTCAATAAACCAAAAAAATGCATGAATTAATTATACTTTACCTTATGATCTTATCAATGGATAATGGTAGTGTTCTTTGTCATTTATCCAAGCTTAGGTAAGCCAAAAAGGTATAGATGAGGAGTATAATAGGGTAGTGGGGATGTCAATCTAGAGGCTCAACACATACCACTAAGTTTGATTTCTGATTAGTATTGTCTGTAAAAATATTCTTTAATCTTTTGTAGGGTTACTTCAATCTCAGGGTACTTACTTGTAAATGAGAAGTCCTTGCAAAAATGAGCTGCCAACGTTTGCCAGTCGCTGGTCTATCTTCTGGTTTCCTCATGTATGAACCAAGATTTTGGGATTGGACCTAATGAATGGGGAAATACCTGAACCCAGAAGCGAGAGGGTATTTCCGCAACTTGCCATTGTGTCACACACTGTTCAATATGTACTTTAGGATCATATTCTCCGCTGAACAGTTGCACAACCTGGAAATCCATCTGCATCTATGATTCCAGCTGATCCTTATTCTGAAACCTATACTTGATAGCTTGCTTCACATCCTCCCATTTTCTGAGTAAGGCTTTATGATTAGCCCACCATTTGTCAGGGGTATCCTGGAGGGATACATCTAGTACTGAGATCCTTTGATCCTATACTACCTTTTCTTCCATGCTGAGTAGGAAACTGTCGAGTGCTGAGGTGCCATCATATACTATCTAGTTTCTCTGACAGTTGCACATCTCCTTGATAATTTTTCGTATGAGCCTTGCTTCCAACTGTCAAATGCCAATTTTGAATCTTCGTCTACTGACTGTATACTCCTCCAACTTACCGATCCATCATCAATAGGATTTACATAATCATATCTTTTTCCTGCTATTACAGTGTACAAATTATCCAAGTCTTCTCCCTCCATATTATTGTCTATTGGCTCTGTATATCTGGGCTCTACATATAGATCCAAGGGTTGAACTACCTTGATTCCAGCAACCTCAAAGGTCATGGTGTCTTTATTTAATTCAATTATTGCATAGTTTTCGTAGGCCCAATCAATGCCAAGTAGTGCAGGGAAAGGGTCCTTATCTCCCATGATTTAAATCACTTCAAAGTCAGCTACAGTCTTCACTCCCGCAACATATATTTCCACACTCTCCAGTCTTCCTATTGGGAAAATAAATTATTGGTTGGCCATTCTTAGCTGGATTGGGGAATATGTCAGCCTAGGTTTTCCTAAGGCTTCCCAGGTCTTCTTAGGCATAATGTTCACATCGGATCCTAGATCCAACATGACATCCTTAATCTCAAATTCGTCTAACTAGGATACTAGTCTGAATTCTTTTCCAGTTCGTACATTTCTTCTCTGCACTCTCTGAGTACTCTTCTTAGGTATATTGGTCCTTATTCCTTCTTCTATGGGTTCTTCATTCCCTAAAACTAGGTATAGAGCATTGCACAACTTCTTTGTTAATTGATTGTTCCTGAGAATGTCAGAAAATAATTGAAACCAAAGGTTGACTACATTTTGAAGTTGCTCAGGTCATTGTCTCTATGTGACTACAGGGTTTTTGGGTGTAGGGGGTGAAGCAAGGACTTGTGAAATATTAGGGTAAAACATAGGTTGTGGGGGTTTATCTTGCATCTCAGGGCTAGGGATATTCCAAAATAATTCTATGGAATATTTAAATAATAGATTATGTTTTAGAGGGTCATACCTCTCTTCTTTAGGTGCTGATTTATGGATCTGATATAGATTATCAGCATCAACTCCTGTGTTTGATCCTCCTCGAGTAACTATATTGAGGTTGCATAACTGTCCCTTACTAACTCTCTTGATTTCTAAACTGATGAGGCTAGTTCCTCATTGACATACCCAATATTCCCATTTTGCAATTAGTTCTGGGCAGTCTTCAGTTGCGTTCCCATTGGTTCTGTAGTGAGAGCACCATGGCCGCCTCGGATGAGGATAGTCTCTCACCATATGGCCTTGATCATCACAGCTATAAAATATGCTTGGCCCTCTTCCCCCAGTTCTTCCTCCTCTGAAGTCTCCTCTGGATCCACCTCCTCGACCTCTTCCCGGTCCCTAAGGGTTTTCAGTCACCCTGAATGTTGTTCTGTCCAACCTGTCTTCAAGTGCATCCAATGCTCTACATTGATTGGTAGTATGTGTGATAGATGCACAGAAATCACAGTGTACAATATTTGGTACTGTCAAATATTTCTTCATAATGGGGCACTTTCTTGGCCCATGCCCATGGATTCGACAAATCTAACAATACTCAACTGCTGGTGCTGCTTGGTTTCCTGGAAAAGCATGATAAAGAGTTGGGTTATGGAATGGTAAGCTCACAGACACTTGTGCAACTCCTCTTGTGGGTCCTGGTGAATGTCCCATAAGATTTTGAGGAGGTCCGATTCCCCTCATTCGTGGAAATTTGTTCACCAAATGTCCTTCTAAATAACATCCTTGCTATGACCCTCTAGGTATTCTCAATTCTTGAATATTTTCTGTAAGCGATGATATTTTCCCTTGTAGTTAAGCCAAATTTGCATCTGATGGGGGTCTGGTCACTCTCAGGCTCCTAGGTTATCCCACTATGGATTCAATATTCATCGATTATTCCAAGGCATTTTTCAAAGTGGCTATCCACTATTGTGTTAGCAGAATCCGAGTTAAAGGTAGCAGTCCCTGAATGTACCATTCCCTTTTATGTTCCTCATGGATTGGATGTGCTAACCTCCCTATAGCATATTTAAATTTCTGGTTGCATTCCCAGGCTAATTCATCTTCCCTTTGTTGGATCTCGTGCAACTCAGACAGAGCCTGTTGTTTTGACTGAGGTAGTTTAAACTCTGCTATGAACCTTGTTCGTACCTGGCCAAGTGTGAAATCCTTACCTTACATTCCTGGTACTCCTAGCTCAATGATCTTCATGTACCACTTGAGAGTGCGACCTCTCAAGGTAGTCTTTAACTCAACCAACTTATTCACATTTGGAGTCCCCCTAGATCTCTATATTGTCTCGCACAAGAACCAATTTTTCTCAACATCTTCATCTCCCTTACCCAAAAAATTTGGGTATCGGGCAATCAAACCTCCCGTGTGACCAACCATTGATGATATTGGTGCTCTTATCAAAATGAAACCTAACAGTCCTATTTGCGATCTACCAGGGGATCCCAATATCCTCCTTGTACTCACACTTCCTGGGTGTGACTGACTAACTAATTGTAATGGAACAGAACTAGCATAAGAAGGTAGTATCAAACTTACCACTTGTATAGAAGACACTTGGGGTATGAGCGATTTGGGGTTGGAGCCAATAGCTTGAGGGCAATTTTCTTTGATCTGGTGGGTCTCATTTTCTTCCACTAGAGCGGTCTCTTCAGCCAGATCCCTGATATTTCCTGTCATCGGGGCTGAATATACTCTTTCTTCTTCAAGATTCATGTCGGATTCCTCCTCTCTTATGTATACACCTTATCCTTCTTTTCCAACCCCCCGGGGACTTATTTCTCTCTGCACTTCTCTCTCACTTAATATTTGAGTGACTGATCTTTCCTGTCTTCTCATCTTCCACAACTCTTCCATCTTTCATTCCTCTAATTTTCCTGGTACGATGTAACACACCCACTACAGGAACTAAGATTTTTCGGCTTTTTCTCCTCTTCTTCGAGGGACAGATTTCCCAAATTCCTATGAGGTTCTAGCGTAAGCTAGGTCCTCCAATCGGGACCTTCACCACACCAATTCACTGGTTCTTTCATTGAAGATCCATCTTGTACAACTCATGCACCAAGCGTAGGATTTACTCCCATGTGTCCATCGGTTGTGACCTCGGGCTAAGCCAAGAGGCGCCTTTCGCATTTCGGGTCTTTGGGAATTGGGAGTTTGAAATGCCAGGGAGTTGAGTCCTTCGACTCTTCAAACCCCGAAACCTGAAATCCTATTCACACCAAATCGCTTCGGGATTTCACCTACCGGGACTTTGCATACTGGGATTTCGTGATGTATGAAGACGGGGGTTCATACCCTTCAGATTTCCAGGAGCTGAAAATCCGAAGCTCATATACCCTCTAAACTCCCTTCGGGGTTTCGCAAGTCAGGATTTCACGATGTGTGAGGACAAGAGGTCTCGCATCTGGGTTTCCCGGAAGCCAAAACTCTAAAGTTCATATATATACGCTAAGCTCGTTTTGGGGTTTCGTGAGTTGGGATTTCACGATGTGTGATGAAAAGAGGTCTTGCATCTGGGTTTCCCAGAAGCCAAAACTCTGAAGTTCATATATATACACTAAGCTTGTTTCGGGGTTTTGCAAGTCGAGATTTCAGGACTGGCGAGTACAAGAGACTTGCCTTTAGATATCCTAGGTGCTGAAACACCAAGACATCAAGACTCTAATCACGCTACACTATTCTAGGGTTTCGCAAGTCAGGATTTCAGGATTGACGAGTACAAGAGAACTTACCCTTAGGTATCCCGGGTGCCAAAACACCGAAACGTCAAAACTTATCCATGCTATACTTATTTTGGGGTTTCATACTTCGGGATTTCGCGATCTGTGTAGACAGGAGGTCTCGCTCCTGGGTTTCTCGGGAGCCAAAACTCCGAAACCTACATACATACTGATGAGAAATACTGAGAGGGGGGGGGGTGAATCAGTATTTTGAGCTATCAATAGATTTTTAACTTTTCTTT
>JASDQU010589750.1:47808-63788 GCA_032191745.1 Picea mariana
TATATATATATATATATATATATATATATATATATATATATATATATATATATATATATATATATATATATATATATATATATATATATATATATATATATATATATATATATATATATATATATATATATATATATATATATATATATATATATATATATATATATATATAAGCCATAGGTGGTCTTTCCAATATAAGCATACAACCACCATTTCTGATCAAAGCACCAAACAGACAGTCTTATACTGAAACCATTCATAATTGCACAAACCATGAGCATACATGTCAAAATATTAATTTCAAGATATGAAATATAACATTTATCAGAAAAACACTAGGTTTGATGCAACTGCTGAGAGGGGTGCTCATTTCCACCCAACTATAGGCTTAGCGATTCCGAATGTATTTACCACTAGCCACCCCCGAGCTTAGACCACGATGTTGTGAGACTGAGTCTTTGTTCGTCAGAAGTCGAGAACGAAGGTTACTCTCCTTCTTCTCTACTTATCAATCACTCTGTATATTTTTCTAGAATCCTTCTGATTTCTCCCCTCTTGCGATCTCTGTCACGACTTCTCCCCTCCACACCTCTTTCCTGCCTTTTCTTTTCTAGCGAGGTTGTGTGTGGAACAAAATTCCCCGCGGTGGTCAAGTCTGAGGCTTCCATGGATGGGCGGTTCACCCCCATCCCTCATTAACTCATGAGGAGCCTCTTCACCTTCCAATCTGGTGAGTAATTCATTTCGGGGCTAGTGAGCCGCTCTTGTTCTTTGGGCCAGTGAAGACCAAATACGGTATTTGTTTCGGTGGAAGTTAACACCACCATCCCAGGTGCCTTCCACCACCTTTCATCAACCATCGTGGTCTCTTTTCAGCACATCCCCCTCCCAGCAGTCTTGCAACATATATTCATAACATTATTTACATTTGTCAACCTTTTATACTAAGGTCAATTCAAAATCACACATTCACATCTTTGAGTCTGCCATAGTTCTTGGCTAGTATAGTTATTTTTACAGACTAGGGGAAACAGGGTGTTACATACGAATTCTTTCCGCAACTTCTCATACTGTCTTGCTGCTTTCTTAATCTTGCTGCGCTACCACTTCTCAACTATGGTGGCTCTTTTCAAGGCTCTCTCATCTCTTGAGTCCATTTCTTGTTGTTTCCCCCCTGTTTGTCAAAGATCCCTTCCCTTATCTTAGGCCATGACTCTACCCCAGCCTCGCCCTACCCCAAGCGAGGGTGTTTACACTACCATCTTAGTCGAGGGCATAGTCATCATCTCCTCCTCCATCAAGAAAACTATAATCCATAGGGGAATTTCTCTCAACAGTATTCCCCTTGCATCTTTCTTGAAATTCACCTCTTCTCACGAAAAATATTGGTGGTTCTCAACTGCAAACTCGATAATGTATCCTTCTAATGTGGTATTGAACCAAAAACCAATCGCTCATGTGACTGGATGACCCAGCCGATGAAGTGCTACAATATTTTCTATGTCCCAAGTATAGGTCCTCTTGACTCATTCTTGGAACTCTGGAGCTTCTTGGAGCCTATTTATCTAGTGGAAAAGTTTTTCCGAGAACTTAACCCAGAATATCTCGTACTAGTCACTCGATCTTTCTGAGTAAAAGACTACCTCACAAGTATCTTCCACAGATTTTACCATCAGCTCTGCTTCTTTCCATATGAAGGCGTCATTGTTTATTTCGCACCATTGGTCAATATTATATCTGTGAATCCACGAAATCATCCTCCCTACAGGTTCCCTTTTAACATAGGTCCTGACAACATAACCATTTTATTGGCGCAAGTTTGATTAGACCAGGGTCGTTCTTAGGTTACCAACAAAAGGTACCGAATAGTGTAGAGCACTGGGATTTTAATCTCCTCCAAAGAGAAGAAGTCTCACCGGAAGCACTGTCGAGGAAAATAGATAGGGAAGTGCAAGGAAAAGACTTAGGAGGATTCACATAACCTTTAAGATTCATCTTGATCTTGCACAAGACATATAACTACATAACATATCTGAACTCATGTGTGCAAGAACTGAACCTAGTTATGTTGCGAACAAGCATTTAAGCACAAAACCATCATGTGAAACTTATAAACCATAAAGAAGTACTATAATGCATAAGTAAAACACAGAAAGACACAACATATTTTGAAAATTTATATCCTTCTTCATATTATCTTCAGATCTTTCTTCATTTACAAACTCAGAGACACACAATAGTGATCTGTTACAAACTCCTGGCTCTAGACTCATGTCGTAGAGCTCTAACTCTGAAAATGATGTATAGATTACATTAGAGACTCAGAACCTGACTTGACCCAACTGACAACAACTATGACATCAACCTAATAGTAAGGGAAAGATCGAAATGAACACAATCACAATTCATCTGAATGAACTTTTTTACAATCATATTCATTCCTATATATAAGCTAGTTTGTGTCTTCTGTCTTTGATTGCATGCTTTCTTTTCTGTTGCAACCTTTTTTTCTTTGCTAGCATTGCGTTGTCCTTTTCGCAACTGGTTTCTGTTGTTTTTTCTTTCTCTGTTGTCCAACTTCTTCTGAAGCTTGAACAACTCGTACTAGGCCAAAACGTGCGCAATCACTTATCCCAAAAATGAATAGCCCAATAAAAGGCCCACAGTTACAGTACGAAGAATTTGTTGCACCACTGAAGATAAAGAAGGTCAATATTGGAACATAAGAGAATCCAAAAATTGCAAGTATTGGTGACTATTCGGACAACCAAATAACGGAAAGAATAACAAAACTATTATGTGAATACAATTATCTATTCCCAACAACGTTTTCAAAAATGAAAGGGGTGGAAGGAGAACTTGGAGAAATGAATATTCCTTTGCGACCATATGCTAGACCAATAAGGAAAATACGCTATAGGTTGAATTAAGTATATAAACAAAAATTTAAAGAAGAGATTGAGAAAATGTTAGAGGGTGGTATAATAGAACCTGTTTAAGAATATGAGTGGATTAGCCCTATGGTAGTTCAAGAGAAGAAGCACGGGGGGATAAGGATTTGTGTAGACTTGAGGAAGTTGAATGATGTTTGTCTGCATGATCCCTTCCCTACTCCATTTACATATGAGGTATTGGAAAATGTAGGAGGACAAGAAGGATACTCATTTATTGATGGATTTTCAGGGTATCACCAAATTAGAATAGCACCAGAGGATCGTCATAAGACTACATTTTCCACATAATGGGGGTCATATCAACACACAATGATGCCTTTTGGATTGAAAAAAGCCCCTGTTATTTTTTCAAGAGTAGTGGTAGCTGCATTTAAAGATTTTATAAATAATTTTTTGGAGGTTTATCTGGATGATTAGACAATATTTAGCCTATTGAAATATAATCTTGAAGTTTTGACATTAATGCTAGATAGGTGCAGAAAATGTCAAATTTATTGAACATTAAGAAATGCATATTCAACACACCATTTGGAATTTTTCTAGGACAAGTGGTTTGTAAACGGGTCCATTGGTTGACCCTATAAAGATTGATGTCATTGTTAATTTACCACCACCTAAGTCAGTGCGCCGATTAAGAGATACATTAGTTCATACATGATACTATAGGAAGTTCATAAAGAGCTATGCATAAATTACTGCACCCATGGAGAAACTGTTAAAGAAGGATAACAAGTTTCAATGGAATGATGAGTGCCAACAAAGTTTGGACATTTTAAAAGAGAAAATGGCGACAACACCAATTCTGGTGTTTCCAGATTGGTCAAAAGAGTTCCATGTTCATGTGGATGCCTCTTCAATAACACTTGGATCAATACTAACACGACCAGGATAAGGTGACATAAATCACCCAATAGCATTTGCAAGTAGGAAACTCTTAGAGTCAGAACAAAATTATAATACAACAGAGATAGAAGGTTTGGCTATGGTGTACGCATTAAAAAAGTTAAGACATTATTTGTTAGGCTAACATTTTAATATGTTCATAGATCACTCTACTCTCAGATAATTGGTCAACAAGCCAATGTTGGGGGGGAGAATATGTAGATGGTTGTTTTTATTTCAAGAGTTTAATTTTGAAGTAGTAGTGAAACTTGGAAGACTGAATGCAGGGCCAAATCATTTGTACAAGATAACTAATGGAGAGGAACCAAGCAACTTACAAGAAACTTTTCCTAATGCAGAAGTCTTTTCAGTGAAAATTGTTGATGAATAATTTCATGATATCATTGAATTTTTGAGTACATGATTTTACCCAAAGGAATACAACACTGTGCATAAGAAGAATTTGGTGGTTAGAGCTGCAGATTACCAACTTATTGCAAGACACTTGTATAAACTAGGAGTATATAATATTATAAGGATATGTGTCATGGAACATGAACGTCCCATCATCTTGGAAGAAGCACATGAAGGAATAGTTGGAGGACACTTTGCAGGAAAATCCACTGTGCAGAGCTATGGTGGCCAACAGTTTCTAAAGATGAAAAGGAGTATTTCCAGACTTGTGATGTTTGTCATAGGGTAGGAAATCCATATAGGAGGGATGAGATTCCCCTAAAACCTCAAGTAACTCTTGGAGTGTTTGAAAAATGGGCAGTAGACTTTGGAGGACCAATCAACCCACCAGCTAGAAGATCAGGATCAAGGTACATTATTACAACGACATAATATCTAACAAGATGGGATGAAGCAGTATGATTAAATTATTTCAGCATGAAAACTGCAAAGCACTTTCTATTTGAACAAGTAATTACAAGATTTGGATGCCCTAGAATTTTGATGAGTGATCAGGGAACTCATTTTCTCAATAATACCATTCAGGCAATGGATGGATAATTTGAGATACACCATCAAAAGAGCACTCCATACCATCCTCAGGCTAATGGAATAGTGAAGCATTTCATAAAATATTGGAGAATTTCCTAACTAAAATTTGCAATGTAAACACGGATGATTGGGATCTGAAGATACCAACAATATTATGGGCTTATAGAACCACATGTAAGAAACTCATAGGGAAGACACCTTTCAGATTGGTGTATGGTCAGGAAGAAATAATCCTTTTAGAATATTTGATACATAGTTTGTGTGTTGTAGCCATTAAAAACATGAAAGAAAGAGGCACAACTCAAGATAGATTGTCTCAACTCATGGAACTAGAAGAAGACATGATTATGGCTAGTTTCCATCATGAAGTATAGAAAACCAATGAAAAATATTGGCATGATAGACACATTAAAAAGAAAAAAATTAAGGAAGGAGATCTGGTTCTTCTCTATGACAAAAAATACTTACAACACCCAGGAAAATTCAGGATGCATTGGCTAGGGTCATATGAGATAAAATCTATCATAGATGGAGGTGCTATGCATTTGCATGATCTAGCAGGAAAAGAGATTCAAGGATTGGTTAATGATAGTCGACTGTAACTGTATAGGGAAAATTGACCCAGTAACCCTTAGTAATTGTAGTGAAAAAAATTACAATTGTACATAGTGTATATAGTAGGAGATGAAAAAAGAAGAAGAAGAAATTGGAAAAATAAGAAAAATACAAAAAAATGGAGTAGATGGCTAAGTGTTAAACATGCAGTTAGATGATACAACACACATCACATATTAATTGGTATGAAATAACTTGAATACACTGTGCACCAGAGAAATGTGACCAGGAAGAAAAACTAGTGCGCTGATACAAAAAACAGTCGGAAAAGGAAAAAGTGGTGATCAAAAATTTGTGGAGTGATAGGGCATTTATGGCATGACCTATAAAAGAAGAAAAATAAAATGGCAAAGAATCATTGTGAATTTGTGCAAACCAGAGCTAAGGGAGAAAATTTAGTGCGAACAGGTGATTTTGAGGTGTCTATTCACGATTCAGAACAACCCTTTCCGAATTTAGCAGAATGGTGCCCCCAAAGTTTGAAGATCCTAGACGGGTTGCAAGGAAAATGAGAAGTGTCGTGAGGTCTGCATAGGACATAACCATCGATGAATAAAAATCAATTCAGCCGAAAGGAGTGGTGGATGTGGTTGCAATTCCATCTCCATTCATCGAACCAGTTAGTCCCACTATCATAGAAGAGAATGAATAAAAAAATCCGATGACAAAAGAAATGGACATCAACCTGCGGAGGGAAACAAAAAACCCTAGAACAGAGAAAAACCATACAAAAAAAAATGGATTAGGTGCAACACAACCACATGAACAACTGAATGAGGAAAATGATGAAAAAAAAAAATTTGATGAAGTGCAACACCCTGCAACAGAGCCAACACAACAATCAGAGGTACACGTGTAGGTTGAAGATATTATGAACCAACAGAACTTAGACACTGAATCAGATGAGAAATATAACCAAGTAGAAATGACAGGGCCATTAGTAGGGAAAAATAATACAAGGGAAAAACCCGCAGCGCTAAGAACTCCAAGAAATCAAAAGGAATTGAAATTGTCATTACCGTAGATGCTTGAAGGAGTTTAGGTACTTGATGACATGTTAGGATGTGTGAATAAGGTGAAGTATGTTGACCATGATGTTGTAGACAAGGGGAATTTTCCTGAGTTCATGAAACAAGTTTATATGGAAATTAAAGGAGAAGGTCCATCAAGAGATCCGATTCTAGAGCCAAAATAGTGGAATGCAGGGCTATACAACACATGAATTATGAACCTATTGTATATTCCTCACTTTGGGAGAGGAAAGGATGTGAATGCATGTGTCAAACAATTACTCGCATGGGTACATGGAGGCATATGATGGATGGATAGACCTGTATCCATAGATGTGGACTTAATTGATGAAATCACAAGATTACCTATAGATGGAGAAAAACTAGAGAAGTACTTGGATGACAAAACAAAAGAAAAATCCATGACAAATGAGATAAAGAAAAAATATGGGACTGACATAGGCTCCAGAGGAATGGTTATTATACAAATAAATAAACCAACAACTAAGTTAGCCACAAAACTGATGGCATGCAAACTCTTGAGAAAATGTCATAAAGAGGAAGCCCCCGCAGGTGTAATAACATCATCCACGTAATGCACAAAGGGGATCCTACTTAGTTGGGCTCCATATTGGATGATGCAAGGATGCACATGACCTTGGTTCAAAATTTCATTATGCATGGCTATTCATATTGATAGAACTGGTTGGATGGGGAGAACCAAAATACAATGGATTTTACCAGAGGCTAGGGAAATGCCGCGCAACAAAATGTACAACCTTATGGAATACTTCAGATCCAAAGAAAAGGAAGTAAAATGCTAGCATGTTCGCCATGCTATATGGTGAGAGGAAGGAGAATCTGGAAAAATATTAAGATCAATTCCCGCTTCTGAGATTTCCCTCCCCTTTTCAATTTTCCCAACTTCTCTTTTTTCCATTTCTTTTCCCTCTTCTATACCTACCCTCATTCCCATTTTCTTTTCTCCCTTCTCTTTTCCCTTTCTAGTTACTATACTTAGTCGTTTCTCAAAAAATGATGGGTTTGTGGGCTCGCGGATCCTCAACTCCATCCATATCCCCATATCATGAGCCGACCAACCACCATGTTATTATGTACTTAACCATTTTTTTTGTAACCACAGTATCGCAGGTTCAAGATTTCATATTCCAACTTCCGCGATATCCATTTTTCACCCAAAGATCCATGATATACATAATGACCATCAGACTTGTCGCGGGTGCTGAGGTCTTGACTATCTCATTTCTCCTATATTGAGTCTGACCAACCGTAGTGCAACACTTAGCCTATTTTCGATTGTTTGCAACTGAAGGTTCACAAAATTTCCAAATTTAAATTGTTCTCATTCGTCCCCACCATCTTCGTCCTTTTCCCAGTACGCATCTAAGTATGGTTTAATGATGATAACTCATCATGCAGGTTCCGTAAATATCATCATTAATAAGCGAAGAGATCGAGGAGATTTACCATTAAACCACATTAAAGAATAATTTTCCAAAGATTATATTATTGTTATCTCTCTCAAGAGTTCATTTCAAGTATTATCTAGTTTAAAGAACAATCTCGTCAACTTATGACAACAACAACTCGACAAGAGTTCTGCATTGATACCTTGAATATTTTTTGGAGTGAAGACCAGAACTTTTAGTGGTCCAGAGCATATTATTACTATTCATCTCCCACTGCTAAAAAATAAGTGATTTAGACATCCATAATTGCTTGCACAGGGTGTGTCCCTAAGGTTTTCGACTGCAAGGAATAGTTGCATGGTGCATTAAGAAATACGTACCAAGTCAGCGAATCATACAACTCTAGGATTGTTCCCCCATCTCTCTTTCGCTGCAAATATTTTGTAAGATGTTGAAGCTCCCTGAACCATAACTTACCTTCAAAGGAAAGTATTGCGGGGATTTTCTTGAAAAAGCATGAAAACAACCTGGACCTCTTACCTGAGTTCTTGGAGAATCCCACTGATTTCTGAGAGGATATTACTAGGATTCGAGTTGACTCATTTAAAAACCCCTTTCGGAAAATTGCTTGGTTTCTTACTAGGATGACAGGCCAAGACAACACTGCCACTGTTTCCTGAATGATTCTTTATATTTTATATTTTACAGTTAAAGAGAAATCTATTTTCGATTGAGAAAAACTGATTTCCATTGAAATATCCTCCCAGTTGTCACAGTACAAAAAGGACAAGAAATTATTCATGACTTCTTATTTGGTGTTTGCAATAGGATATTGATGTCAATTTCCAAAATTGTCTATTTGTAAGAGGGTGAACTATGAACTTGATCCAGTTACCTTATGGTACCAAACATTGTGGAGACACAAGGATTCTTTACATTTTTATGAAGTTTACAATGATTTTGTTTCGATTTTCTAAGGACTATTGTTTGGTAAAGATACCCCTAGGATATATAACCAGGAAAATAAATTTTTGGATAAAAAGGGGACGTCAGAGTGGATGGAAAATAATATTGTTATCAGGATTTTCGGTTCCAAGGAAAATCCCTCTTTTCTTCCACACCATGTATTTGATAAAATATTTATCACATAAGTAGCAAGGAAATATAATTTTTGGCTGCACTTTTTCCATGAGAAATGGAAAAACCAATTCAGACCCCTGCCTTGGAAAATTGGAGTCTTTATATTCAGGAATATAAACAAAATTGATGAGTTTGCAAACCACTTCCACAATGTGAATCTGAAATGTGTTGAAAAGATAAAGGGGTTTGACCCTAACGAAATTTTCGTGGAACACATGATGGTTGTAGGATTATTTTGGGGTCCTATAATCATAGGTAACCTGACTCTTCAGCTGATAATTTAGCGTTTCTCTCGTGATGACGAAGTCTGGCTCGGTTGATCCCGTTTCTCCCCTCCATTCATTTCGCTCGATCCTCCGTCACCCTGCTACATCCTTCATCCATGCTGTGCCCTCACTCCCTTGTCCTTTTGTCCCATTGACTACCTCTCACCTGCCGCTCACCCATGCATGAATAAACAAACTTAGGTTAATAAACGAATAATATTAAGGGGTTAGTGGCATTTTCTAAATGCTTGTTAGCCTAATAAAGTTGTTTTAGTAGGATAATGTAAAATAAAATAATGATTAGATTAATTATTAATTAATTATTAGTTAATTATTAACTTAGTCTAATTAAGTTGGTTGTTTAAGGTTAGTAATTAGGATTAATTTAAATTGATAATAAAAAAACAAATTAATAAACAATATAAAACAATTATATATAAAAACATTAATAATAAAATAAAAAATTAAATAAAACCAAACAAAATAAAACTTAAACAAACATATAATAAAACATATATAAAAAACAAAACATAAAAAAACAAAACATATAAAACAATAAAACAAAAATTAAAAAAATAAAAACTAACACTACCCTAAATCTACCCACCCAAACCTCACATAACATCACACCCCAAATCAACAAATAAATCAAACGACCATGAAATTTTCCAGAACCCCCCTCGCCATCCGGAGTTTAATGAGCGGGGGGGTCTGGAATAGTTGTTTTACATTACCACCCTTTGGATAGGTGTCGGCCCCACAGGCCAATGGACCCCCCCCCCCGTAAAACCGCTTACCACTTTAGGGGGGTCCGGAATACCGCCTTCCCGAAAAAATAAAAAAACCACTTTTCCCATTTTCACCCATTTTTGCCTGTTCAGCATGTCATCTTCCAAAGCTGATTTCGGGTGAACGAAAGTGAATTTTAAGAAATCGAGAGAGGTTTTTCTCTGTAACGGGATGAAGAAAAAAAACCTCTCTCAGTTTTCTCACAGGTTCCACGAGAAGGGATGATAAAATCCATCTTCGAGGCCCTTTTTTCCAGTTTTTTATTTTTCCGTTACAGTCCTGATTTTGCGGGATCTGTTACGGCCAGATGGAGGCGAATTTTGCAAAAATGAAGGGGTTTTTTGTCCAGCACATGACCATATACAAAAAACTCCTTCTGTTGTTTCCCAGATGTCAGCGTTGAAGATAAACATATGTCTATTCGGACCCCTTTTTGCAGAAATTAGGCCCGTCTTTCATGGTGGACAGTTCCAGATTTTGGGGGATTTGTGGATATTTTTGGCCAAGGCGGTTAAATCCGACTCACAGAAATTTTTGGGGGATCTCCCCTATTTATTCAAAGGATTTTAATGTAAAAGGGTTGTTGATTTTTGCACCCAGAAGGCTATTCTCTGTGGTATTTTTTTGATTCACTAGGAATACTAAGGGACTTTTTCACAGGGTTCCTGTATGTCGAAGATTGGTGAATTTTTTCTTTCTTCGTTGAATGTGATTCTAATCAGTCTTCATTATGTTTTTCTCTTTTTATTTTTCAAAAGTATATTTAACGCAAAATTTATCCCTGATACTCTGTGTAGTGCTTTTGATAATCTTAATGTTTTTCCTCTGATACTACAATGAAGAAATTCTTGAATGCTTTTTTGTTGTAGTTGATTATCTCGTCTGTTCCTTCTCTACATCATTTTATTTCTAAAGGATCCAACGTCCGCATTACCTTTCCCTGTGGAAATACCTTATAGACCTGTTTTTAATTTCAAACTTGTCATAGACCCCATAGCCCAATGGTCTTCTTTTGCTGTCTCAACCAGAAAAATCCAAGAACATAACCCTGTTCTGCATAACTAGCCTAATATCCTATCTCAAACAAATCTAAATTTGACATAGAGATCCGTCTCTGAGTCTCAGAGGGCTAGATCCCTGACTCGAAGCGATTTTGATGTTGCCTTTGTGACTGCCTCCACAGCCTTGGGAAAATTACAGAGTGCTAACAGATTCAACAATTGATTTATTCATATTGTTCTGAGTGAATAAGAAGACACCAAATTAGGAGTTCCTACTCAAAATGATGGCGAATTGGAAATAATACTTAGTACTAATGGGTTTTACAAAGAGAAAGGAAAGGGTCCCAACAAGAAGAGTGCCCAGTCCCCAACAGTTACTCCTAAAACTACCACATCTCGGAGCAATGATCCGACGACCCACCAAAATAGAAAAGTTACCAACAGTAGTTCAGGCACGGAGGAGAAAAGAATCCTCCTCTGAGAAAAATTGAGATCTCACACAAGCATCCTCTGAGAAAAAATAGGTAAAATGTTGTACAAAAGGAAGAAGATCACCGCATAGAAAGTGACATCAACAACTTCTCCCTTGAAGACATAGAGCTTGAGGTGGATATCAAGAAAATGTTTCCCAACATTGATCAGCCGAGAAATACAACCCATCAGAATTCATCATTGGAAATCATTGAGAATGAGACCTTCAATGAAGAGTCATTTTCTTTTCAGAGCATTGTCTTTGACAGGGAATCCAAGAAATTGATTATTGAAATAGGTGATATGAAGAGTAAGAAAGAAAAATCTCATTTAGAGGTTGACCTAAGAGATATGCGGCCTTCCCAGATTTCTAAAGTTCATAGAGTAACCGAGGATGCTCTAGATGACTCCATTGGTTGTCTTGAAGAGGACAACATGAAGTTGAAAGAAAGGATCAAGGAACTGGAAGACGCCTTAATGCCTCTTCCACTTCTTTCCAGTCCTTTGAAAATAGTCAGACCCACCACACCCACTACTAAATTGAAAGGATATTCAACCATACTTACATAATATATAAGCTATGTAGAAAGAAACATTAAGAAAAGAATGGCATTGATCATAGAGGAATGGGAAGTTTCCAAAAACATTGTTTCTTTTGGCTCGAGGGCACATGCCTTCCACGAATATTTGCAAGCCGACCTGAAAAATGAAGAAGGTTCTTACCTTGATGTTGTACTACCCTTTGTAAACAAGGTTTCCAACATGAAGGAACTAAGGAGAAGAGAGGAGGATCTACCCTCCCCAAGCTGAATAAAATAGTTGAACGCATGTTGGAAAGAAAATATTAAAAATCTGAATAATATTGTTCAAGAATGCAGTCAAGCTATATCAAAGAGGGAAGAATTATTCAAGAGGCTCATGGAGATAGAACTAGATGGAAGCACTAACTAAGTACAAGACCCCAAGTTAATAATCAACTCAATGTTCCTAACAAAGCAATAGTGTGACGAACAAGTTGATATTTTTAAAGGTTTGTCAGTTGAAAAGTTATATGGTATACTTGAATTGATGAGGATGACATAGACAATTGTCTGGTGTATTATTCTGTGAAGAATAAGGATATCGAGGAAGCATTACATGGTATTTCCCTTGATTTGAGAGACTTGGAAGGTGATCTATTCAACATCAAAATCCGGCATGAGATAAACATGGCACCAATGAAAATTTATATTGAAGAGTGGTTCAAGAAAGCGATCGACAAATTGACCAATGAGGGGAAAGAAACAGTTGAGATAGTTTTTGTAACCGTTAATGAAGACAATAAAATGACATCAGCAAGCAAGTAAAGACACAAGAGACCATCATAGTAAGTTTATGCTGATCACATCATTCTTCCTTTATCATTTCCTTCATCTAGTTACTCCGCTTCTTTGACTAGAAAGGTTTAACCGAAGTTTCATAACTTCTCCTTTATTCTTTCTAGGTCTTGTTGTTCTTTTACCGCCCATAATCCTCCTTTTACAATCTTAATTCATGTGTATACTTACTTTATGGTCCATGGGAGCCCCAATCCCAGTATTTAAGACAAACACATTTTAAATTTCAAAGAATATGTAACATACTATATATTTTTTAGAAATTTCAAGAGAGCTATTTCAGGATCAATTTTGACTCTGCTTTGTAACTTTGAGTTTTGAGTATAAAGTATTTGAGATTGATCTATAATTATATTATTTGAGCCACCCATGTTTGCACTCTGTTAAATTTCTCTTATGCATGCAGATCATCTTATTTTTATTTTTATGTGATCAGAAATCTTTAGTTTAAACTATGATGGATGCGAGGAAATTTTGCTTATTTGCTTTAAATGTGTGAAAGTGCGTGGTTCCTGGTCCTTTCTCAGAAACTTTCACTAAATAGAAAAAAAAATAAAATTTACTTTTATTTTTCTTGCTATCTTTATATTTCTTTGATTACCATGACTGACTTTTGCAAAGTATCATATTCTAAATATCTAGAATCCCAAGAAAATATCAAGTTAAAGAGGAGTACCACCTCTATAAAAATGCAGGGGGATTTACATCCTCGTGATGTTGTCATTTCGGTCCTAACGGATTCAAGCGACAATAGTTTTGGTGACCATACTAGGGACTGAACTGAAATTTTGAACCTGGTCTAGCATTTAAAAAAAATATATATGACTTTGCCCCAGGCTGATCAACCCCACTTGGAAATTGGATTGAAAAATTAGCGAAGCATATTACACAAGCTATACAATCTAGTAATCACGACAGCCGAGACCCATGAAGAATTAGAAATGTCCTGAAAGATCTTAGTCCAAGAAGAAGAAAGAGAAATCCTCCAGAGACAGAGGAGAGATGAATGACAAGACCGAAGAAATCAAAGGCTAGCTAGAACAGCACAAGAAGAAGGTTTGGATTGAAGCTAGACAAATACAAAGGACCCATTACTAGAAGTAAAAGCAAGCAACTCTTTATTCTGAGAAGTGAAAATCATATCCATGGAATCTCTTTAGATATGGCAGAAAGAAATGAACAACCACGATAAGAGCCGCATGAAGAGAGATAAGGAGGTGGAAGCAATGCTGCAAGAAATCAAGAAAACCTAAGGTTTGAAAATCGAAAAAGAATAAGAGATTGTTGGAAAATGTTTAACAGGTAGCGTATGCTTGTCATTGATGGAAAGTACAACAGTGAAGATGGCAGGATCAAAGTGTGCATCGATGGAAAAACAGAAACAACGTAAGCTCAGGAGGAATTAGCGCAGAGTCGAATGCAGTGCGTAGCTGTGCTCCAGGGATGAGGTTAACTCATGACTAAAGCTCAAGGGAGATAGCGTACTTAGGATCATAGACGGATCAAAGGTCGAGGCCTTTGACACTTAGAAATTATTCCAAGTAAGAAGGATGTGTAAGCTTGGAGGAGAAGTGTCGGTGATCGTTGTATCCCATCCCGAATTCTCGATGACCGTCAGATCTCAATGTAGACAAGAGAAGCACGCAGATATGGAGGATAGATCTCGGATCTAACGCCCGAGATCNCCCGAATTCTCGATGACCGTCAGATCTCAATGTAGACAAGAGAAGCACGCAGATATGGAGGATAGATCTCGGGCGTTAGATCCGAGCACAGGGTCCAGCCACCGTTGGATCGAGGAGAACCTACACATTCTTTAAAGTGCAAGGAGTAGAGGGCTCACAAATCCTGACAGCATGAGGGCCGTCAGATCTGAATAAAGACAAGAAGAGCGCACTGAAGAGGAGGATAGATCTCAGGCGTCAGATCTGAGCGCAAGGTCCGACCACCATTGGATCAAGGAAAACCTGCACGATCTTTAAAAGTGCAAGGAGTAGAGGGCTCACAAATCTCGAAAGTAGGAGGGCCGTCCATCTCAGGGGGTTATGTGGACCATTGATCTGACTCCCTGTCGGAGTTTCGGGGATCGAGAGTTGGAGATGACAAGCAATATCATCCACAGAAATCTCGATTTCACGATATGCAAAATCACGACGTAATTTGAGCTGTCAAATCAAGATCACATCTAGACCGTCGATCCGACTCACGTCAGCAAACCATGTCAGCTAGGAACACGTGGCACAACCAGGTAATGATAAGTGCCAGACTAATTCAACATGCCAAGCACATATAAGTCATGAATCAAGGTGACACGTGGCAGTTATTTAACACATGTGACATCAGCAGACTTACACCATGTCAGAGTTTCGAGGATCGCGTGTTGGAAATTTCAAAGAAACAATGCAACAGGAATCCCGATTTCACGATATGCAAAATCACGACTTAAATCGTAGCCATTGAATCCAGATCAAATCTAGACCGTTGATTCCAGTCCTTGTCGGATTTTTGGGGATCGAGAGTTGGACATGTAAAAAATTATTGACATCAGGAATCCCGATATCGCGATATGTGAAATCGCGATGTAATCTGAGCCGTCAGATTAAGGTTGAATCTGGACCGTTGATTCCAATCCTTGTCAGAGTTTCGGGGATCGAGAGTTGGACATGTCAAAAATTATTGACATCAGGAATCCCGATATCACGATATGTGAAATTGCGATGTAATCTGAACCGTCAGATCAAGTGTTGATCAGAGGGCTACTGATGCACAACACAGTGAAACTACCAGAAACCATTGATGGTGTCTGCTAGAGAATTACAAGAGACCCTTGTGTGATTGCCAGAGGAGATGAAGAGTCTCCAAGCTTCGTCCAAGTGAAGGAAGACTATTCTTAGAAGGGATTGATAGATGGATGAGCATGGAAGCCTGTAACTAAAACAGAGAAGGTGATCTCGACTGTCACAGAGAAGACAAAGAGTCTCAACTTTCAGAGAGGCTGAGGAATCTCAACATAACATCCAGTGATGCTGAACACGTGGGAA
>JASDQU010589752.1:42007-53569 GCA_032191745.1 Picea mariana
TTATATTTCCAACAATTGGTATCAGAGTCGGTGCCTTTGATCAAAGGTAGATCCATAAGCTTGAACATGACTAGTCATGATGGAAGTTCAACTAATAGACCCCCTCTATTTGATGGAACAAACTTTGCCTTCTGGAAAATAAGGATGAGAACACATTTAATGTCTCTGGGTGCTGATGTTTGGGATATCGTTGAAATGGGATATGTGAAGCCTGTAGTCTTGGCCTCAAAAGATGATAAGTTGGAGTTTAGCTTTAATGAAAAAGCAATGAATGCCATCCTCAGTGGACTTGTTGAAGCCGAGTTTGTCAAAGTCATGCACTGTGATTCAACAAAATTTATGTGGGACAAGCTGATAAGTAGTTATGAAGGTAATGAAAAGGTGAAAGACGTAAAACTTCAGACTCACTGATTGAAATTTGAGCAGTTAAATATGGATGAAGATGAAACTATCAACAAGTACTTCTTACGTATAGAAGAACTTGTCAACACTATGAAAGGCCTAGGTGAAACGATAGATGAATCTTTTCTAGTCCATAAAATATTAAGATCTCTTCCTGATAGCTTTAACTCAAAGGTCTCTGCTATAGAGGAAATAGTTGATCTCAAAACGTTGACACTAGATCAACTTCTTAGAACCCTAACTGCTTATGAAATGAGAATCACTGAAGGTAAATCCACTACAAGAGAGGCATCTTTTAAAGTAGAGAAAAACACAAATTCCGATATAGATGAGATTGAAGAAAATTTTGTGAGAAGACTGAAGAAAGGATCAAGCAAATACAAAGGTAAATTGCCCTTCAAATGTTTCAACTGTGGTAAGATAGGTCATTTTGCATCTAAGTGTCCTCACAAAATAAAGGATCAGACATATGACAATGAAGAGAAACACAAAAACAAGATGGTCTATAAAGAGAATAATTTTAAGAAGAAAATCATTTGCGTAAACAATGATGATGATCCCTCGGATGATGAAAGCAGTGACTCTCTATTGAAGATAAAATAAGTGATATCATGTTAATAGCTTTAGAAGATCTAAACACTGAAGATACAGGAATTGAGATCGTTGATTGTGAAGCAGTAGTAGATCTTGAAGGAGAACTTGTTAGTGCCATGGAAGAGATTGATAGACTCGAAGAAAAGAAAAGAAAACAAAAATAGTTATTGCTCAGGTATGAGAAAACATGCAATGAACCAACTGAAGAAATTGCTCTGTTGAAGGTTAAGTTAGAAGAAGCTAAAAATATTGAAGACATCCTCAAACAACAATTGAAGGAAGTCGAAACAAAAGGTGAAAAATTGAAAGCTGAAGTAGTGTCTGTCAGAAAAGATCTAGAGAAATTTCAGGCCTTATATCATCAAAATCTGACAAGTATTAAAGCCTCAGAAGGATTAGCCTCCATTTTGAATCAGCAAAGGAATTCAAAGTTGAAAATTGGTTTGGGTTATGAAGAGGGATCAAGTAGTGGTCAGCCAAGCAACAAAGAATCCATCAAGTTTGTCAAATCTACAACCATTGACAACAACAAACCTGCAGAAACAAAGGAAGAGAATCAACTGCCAAGGAGGAGTGGAGGAAAAGCTACCAGAACTGAATCTGTAGAACAAAGAAATAATACACCCTCTGCTCAAGGAAATCATCAGCATGGAAGAAATCGACCTGCTCAAAGAAGACAATCATTTTCCAGGTACAAAGATTTTTTCTATGGATATTGTTTTTACTTCTCTAACTTTGGACACAAAGCTGTAAACTGTTCTTTAAGATTTAGACATTTGGAATCAAGATAGCCAATGAATAAATATCTTCCACAACAAAGAATGAGATAGCCAAGTAACAAACAACCACGAACTGCAAATCATGTGATGGTTGGGAAAAGGATGCAGATTAAACATAGCAATCGTTATGATCCTTTATTCAATGAACCAGAATGTTACATCTGCCATAATTATGGACATAAAGCTGCAAGCTATCGCTTAAAGAACTATAATCCAGATTCAAATCACAGAGCTGAAAACGTCAAGGTTTGGAAGAAGAATGAAGATAACAAGTGTGGATTAGTGTTGTCAGCTCAAATACAAAAATACCCCTGGTATATTGACAACGGATGCTCCAGTCATATGACAGGTGACAAAAGTAAGTTCCTATTACTCAAAGAAAATAAATCAGGGAGTGTGACCTTTGGAAATGATGCTCTAGGAAAGATCATAGGTAAAGATCTAGTAAGCTTAAGTAATGGAAGAAGCAAAGCTCAAGATGTATTATTTGTTGATGGTTTAAAGCATAATCTTCTTAGTGTCAGTCAGATATGTGACATAGGATGTGAAGTCACTTTCATTGCCAAGAATTGTAAAATAAAGACAGAAAACACATGAGAGCTGATTGCAAAAGTGGTTAGAACTGAAAACAATGTATATGTTATGAAGGAAGATAAGGAGAAATTTCATTTAAGCAAATTTGATCAAATTTGGTTATGGCACAGAAGGCTTGGACACTTGAATTTTGATCATATTGCAAAACTAAATAATGAAGGCGATGTGAAAGACCTTCCAAGAATATCTAAGTCTAATAACTCTGTATTTGAATCCTATCAAATGGGGAGGCTGACTCATGCTCAATTCAAATCGAAGAGTTTCACATCTTCAGAGAAACCACTTCAAATTGTTCATATGGATTTGTGTGGACCATCGCGAAAGGAAGGAACTGGAGGAGAACATTACTTTATGCTAGTCATTGATGACTTCTCTAGACTTACGTGGGTTGCCTTTTTGAGAGAAAAATCTGATACGTTTGAGAAGTTCAAAAATTTTAAGGCGTTAGATGAGAATCAGACAGGAAGGAAGTTAAAGGCAATTCGCTCAGACAGGGGAGGAGAATTTATGTCAAGAGATTTCAAAGAATTCTGTGACAGACATGAAATTAAAAGAGAATATACTATTCCAGGTACTCCTCAACAAATGGAGTTGTAGAACACCAAAATAAATCAGTTCAGCAGATGGCAAGGGCTATGATGAGTGAAAGGGACATTTCACAAACCTTCTGGGTGGAGGCTATTCACACAGCTATTCATATTCTAAACAAAGCGCATCTAAGGTCGAACAGTGATAAAAATCCATATGAGTTGTGATTTGGTCGACTTGCATCAATCAAACACTTCAAAGTATTTGGAAATAAATGCTACATATAGAATAATAATGATCATCTGGAAAAATTTGATAGTAGAGTTGATGAAGGTATCTTCTTAGGATATGCAACGAACAGTAAAGGATACATATGCTTTAACAAAAGAATGCATAAATTAGTAGACTGTATTGATGTTTGAATTGATGAAGAAGCTCATGTAAAAGATCAACAAAGAATAAGCACTAAGCCAGATGAAAAAGATGATGAGAATAATGAAAATGAAGAACAACAAATATCATAGTCACAAGAAGATGATGAATCGGGTGGAGAAGAGACACCCAGACAAGAAGAGTCAGGACAACAATCAACATCAAATCCTTCCTCCAGAATTACTTAAAAGAATCATCCTAAAATTCAGATAATTGGTGAGAAAGACAAAGGTGTACAAACCAGAAGAAGGATAATCAAAGCCACCGAGCAATCACATATAGCCTTCATATCCATGGTGTAACCCAAGAACTTTAATGAAGCCAGTAAAGATATAAATTGGTTAAAATCAATGAATGAGGAACTGGACCAGATTGAAAAGAATATCGCTTGGGAACTCGTTCTTAGGCCAGCAAATAAAAATGTAATAGGATCCAAATGGGTCTACAAAAATAAGATGAATGGGCAAGGAAATATTGTAAGAAATAAGGCTAGATTGGTTTGCAAAGGATATGCTCAAATAGAAGGACTGGATTTTGATGAAATATTTGCGCCCGTAGCAAGATTAGAAGCTATTAGAATGTTTCTTGCCTATCCTTGTCATAAACATTTTAAAGTCTATCAAATGGATGTAAAGTCATTTTTTCTAAATGGAGATCTAGAAGAAGAAGTCTATATGGAACAACCAAAGGGTTTCCAACTGTCAGATAACCCCGACTTTGTCTGCAAGCTGAAGAATGCTTATATAGGTTGAAACAAGCTCCTCGTGCCTAGTATTACAGACTGGATAAGTATCTTCAAAACAAAGGGTTCAAGAGAGGAACAGTTGACAACAATCTATATATCAAAACATAGGGTAATTATTTGCTCATTGTGTTGGTCTATGTAGATGACATCATCTTCGGAAGAAATAATGCTTCATTGGTACAATGGTTTGCTTCTGCCATGCAGTCTGAATTTAAAATGTCTATGATAGGGGAACTATCATTTTTTCTTGGTCTGCAAATTACTCAGATGTCTGAAGGAATATTTCTTTCTTAGGAGAAATATCTAAGAGAAATGTTGAAAAGGTTTCAAATGGAAGATTCTACACCTATGAGCACACCTATGGTCACTGGATGCAAGTTAAGCAAGGATGATGACTCACCTGATGATGATTAGAGTTCATATAGTTCTATGGTAGGCAACCTATTGTACATCACAACATCCCATCCAGACATAATGCATGTTGTTGGAATGGTAGGAAGGTATCAAGCTTCACCTAAACAGAGTCATTTGTTAGATGTCAAAAGAATATTCAGATACTTAAAGGAACAATAAACTATGGCCTATGGTATCCTAGGAATCCGAATTTTCAACTTTCAGTATATTCATATGTTGATTGGGCTAACTGGATGGATGAAAGGAAAACCACGAGTGGAGGTGCATTCTTCTTAGGAGATTCCCTTGTAGCATGGTTGAGCAAGAAGCAAGGTTCCATTTCCTTATCAACTACAAAAGTTGCATACATTGCATTTGCCACTTGTTGTACCCAAGTATTGTGGATGATTCAGACACTTGCAGACTTGGAGGTAAAATATATTGCACTGATCCCATTTCATTGTGATAATACTAGTGCAATTAGTGTGTCAAAGAATCTTGTATTTCACTCCAAGACCAAGCATATACCCATCAAGTATCACTTCTTGAGGAAATAGGTGACCAACACTGTTGTTTCTTTGCATTATATTCCATCCAAAGATCAGATTGTTGATATCTTCACTAAACCACTTACAAAAGCTTAGTTTGAGTATCTACACCAGAAGTTGGGCGTGACCTCGTTATCAAGCTAAATAGTCTATCTAATCAGGGGGAGAGTGCTCCTAGTATATCTGATCAAGGGGAGCACAGAGTCACTCTCTGT
Organism: Picea mariana; assembly: GCA_032191745.1. Taxonomy (NCBI): domain Eukaryota; kingdom Viridiplantae; phylum Streptophyta; class Pinopsida; order Pinales; family Pinaceae; genus Picea; species Picea mariana. Next base: position 47,238 of record JASDQU010589752.1, read on the forward strand.
TTTATTTGACATTGATGTCAAAGGGGGAGAAAAAGGTGTTGTCTGTATGCTACAATTGGAGGTCTAAGAAGAATAGTGCAACCTTTCAGGGTTGCCATCAATGCCAAAGGGGGAGATTGTTGGCATGTTTTATAGGAAGCGTGTGCTTGTCATTGATGGAAAGAACATCAACAATGATGGCAAAAAGGAAAAGCATAATCTCAGGAGGAGAAGCGAACAATATGTAGAGATCAAAGCTCAGAAGGGAAAGCGCAGTACATAAACGTGATCAAGATCAAAATCCTTGATCGTGGATCTGCTTCGAGAGTCTTCACGATCATCATATCAAATTAAGTGAAGGATATGATAAATGGGGCACAAGGTTTGAGAATTCGATTATCCGAATCTTCATCAGTCGTCGAATCAAATTAAGTGGAAGGATAGGATAAGAAAAGATGGAGAGCCATTAGATTTAATCCAAGGCAAAGCTGCATCACAGACAGATCAAGTCGATGATCTAAGATCTTGATCAAATGAACATCATTCGTTTTGGGTCTAAAGATGTGAGGAGGTTACGCTCTGGAAAAATCTCACTTCAAGATTTTTCAGTTTGAGATTTGAAATACCTAAAGCCCAGAGAGTCGGAGAGCTTAAACAAATTCTCAACCGCCAGATCATCCGAAGAAGATCTCAAGCGTCAGATCGTCCGAAATGAATAAGGACAATTGGATCTGGAGAATATTATTCTGACCGATCCAGGAGATGAATATGTGTCATATCAGATGACCACGTTAGCAAGGACATGTGGTAGACCTTGTCAGCAAGGACATGTGGCAGACCATGTCAGCAAGGACATGTGGTAGACCACGTCAACGAGGGACATGTGGCAACCACTCGATCCGTGCCAAGTCAACAGGTGATGTGTGTAATGTTATGTCACTCCGAGAGTTTTACCAACAGCAGCTGCCCTAAGTCCCGAAGTCCCGAAGTGGACATAAGTCGTCCGATCTGAAGATCACTTCGGGTACATTCTCAAATGTTGATCTAGTACAATGGAAGGACAGTGTAAGTGGAAGTGTTAACAGACAGCAAGTGGTCTCCACCGCCTATGACTTATTCAGCAGGTGACCACTCCGGAGGAGAATGAAGCAACAATCAGCCTAAATTCCTGAAGGACCGAAGTCACTTATGATCGTTGATTGTGCATGAGGGTACGTGTCAATAGATCGTTGACTCCGGGCGAAACTACTCCAGGAAAATACGAAGGAGAAAGGTTTGAAATTGTTGAAGGCCAAATTTCCGAATCGGAGGATAGTCGTTGGATTAAGGAGGACAAGTGTTTGTAGATCATCAACTCTAGAAGATTGACGTATGGAGGAAAGCAGGGTTTGAGAGTTGAAACTCCTGAAGCCTGGATCACGAAATAAATTGTAGCCATTGATTTGGAAGGGAGTTACGTGTCGACAGATCGTGGAGATCTGGGATTGCGCGTGGAAGGAGGAAAGGAAGGAAGATAGCAGTTGTTGATCGAGTGACATCACCAAGGGATTGGAGATCAACGATCATGCTAAATTGTGGGGCCGGAACATGCTCGGGTCTTAATTTTTCTTGAGCGGGCCGCAATCAAAACTACGGTATCGCCAAAGGCATACGTGGAGCTCTGTAGTGAATTGTGAGGCAAAAAGCAGGTTTCCCTCAAACTGCCTTTGGTCGTGCCCACAATCGTGTGGTCACGAGAGATCATCGCCCAAGGTCATATCAAAAGAAGGAGCTAGCACTGACTAGACCGAGATTGTGAAGCACTTTTTGAATAGGCGTGTGGTCATCGCTAGTGGTCACGTAAAGGAAGGGGCTTAGGACTGATTTACCTACAGTGAATAAAACGATTGACTGTAACTGCTAGTGAAGAAAAGGAATCTCAGGATAACAGGCACTGATGATGAATAGACAGTGAGTAACTGCCAGTAAAGTGGCAGAGTCGCGATGAGGACCTGGGAGATAACTGGGCGAAAATATGACATGCAGAACATAGAAGAGAAGATATAGAATTGAGATGCAGTACAGAGTGGTGGTGACAAAGAGTTGTCAGGATGATCTGGCAGAGGACTTGGCGTGATAAAGACATGCAGAGCATGTGCTTTTCAGGAACTGATGCATGAGCGTAGAAGGTGGTAGTAAGCAGCAGAAAAGGAGCAGAGAAGAGGTGCAGCGGAAAGGAATGCGGTGTATGCACAGAGCATAAAACGCAGAAGGAAAAAGAGAAGCAAACAAGCTGAAAGAGGCAGAAGCGGAACACAACATAGAAGTTGAAGAAGGCTGAGGAGACATGGATTTGTAATAGACCATATCAGAGATAGAGCAAGTAAGTAAAGTTTTGTAAGTTTCAATCAGGGTGGTAGGGTGGTAGGGATTGCAATCCTCTAAATTCTAGTTGGTGCTAGAGGATATTTTGGGAGTTGGTGCTTCCATCTAGTGGGTGCTAGAGAAACTTGGGAGTTGGTGCTTCCATCTAGTTGGTGCTAAACAAATCTGAGAGTTGGTGCTCTCTGCAAGTTGTAGCTTGTTATCAGAGGTTGTAGTCTCATATTTGAGTTAGAGCTCAAAGACTGTGATGTACATGAAAGTTGGAGCTTAATTGACATCCTAAGAAGAAGAGGTTTTCACCCTTTATGGGTTTCCTCATGAAAATCAATGTCTCTGGGTATTCTATGTGATTGATCAAATATTGTATATCTATGCATGTTAAGTTATCATAAACACATTAAATAATAATCTAGAAGGAATAAAAAATAACAGGAAAATTTTCAAGCTTATTTATATAATTGATTCACTCCCCCCCTCTTAGTTATATTTCCAACAAACTTTTCGGGGTTGTAACTTTTGCATATGATCTTCGTTTTAGGTGCACAATAGCCCATTGGAAAGGTCTATCTGAGGACTACACATTATGTCGTCAAACTCTAACTTCATGTATAGTTTGACTGCGGCGATCCCTAAAAATGTTGTTTAGATCCTCAAAACGACCCGAAAGTTTAAGACCCAAAAACTAGGGAAAAAACTGCCAAACTGAAAAACTGCTAAGATGAGCCAATTCAAATTGGTGGGTGGCCACCGATATCCATCTGGATCAGATAACCCCTATCTAATGAGAAGGAAAGGTACCCTAAACATGAATCAGGCTAAGGGGAGGTTTTGACATGGGATTATATGGACAGATACCTACCTAATGAACCAGAAGGACAATATGAAAGTCAATCAGGTTGGAAAAGGAATCCTTGGTCATAGTCATAGCTCTAATCTAATATGGGGTGGCACTTGCCTCACTCAAGGTTTTATGGACCACAAGGGTTCATTTTGAAAATTTTGGAGGCTAGTTAGGAGAGGGGGAAAAATTAACCTTCCCATTTTTCTTAAGGGAAAACATAGTTACTCACTTAATGAGAACTTTGACCTCAAAACAAGAACTCTGGCCAAAAAAACTCATATTTTTGGGTAAAAAACGCCAAAATCAACCCTCAAATCAAAAAGTAATGTTGTGAGTAGCACAAATTGTATTTTTGGAGTTAAAATTATGATCTAATTGAAAGTGTGGCCTTGACAACTTGTACCATTACAAATAAAAAAATTAAAATTGACTCCTAAATCAAAAAGTGGTGTTATCCGCCTGCAAGGGTGTAGACCAATTGGCAAGTGCCGTGTAAATGGAAGGAAATATGTAAACAGAGGTCTCAAGGTCGATTCTCACCCCGATTTATCTGGAGGATGTGCTTGCGGGCAGTGTGATTTCTCCTTAGGGATTATAAGGCAGCCGGCAGGATTCAACCCTGTGTCACGCAAGTACGATACTATCGTTGTTACCGATTCCCCTAGTTAAAAAAAAAGTGATGTTATCCAAAAATTTGTTAATTAATTATTTTTTTAACAAATTTATATTAAAAAATAAATCAATTGAAAAAATAACGATAAAAAAATGCATAACACAATTATAAAAAAAACCAATGTAAAAGAAAATAAGGGAAAAAAAATCACTTTTTTTTTTTAAAAATCAAAAAATAAAAATAAAAAATTCACAATTAAAAAAGGATAACACATATTCAAAGAACTAAAATAAAAATAAAAAAACAAAATTTAAAAATGTGAATTAAAAAAAAAAAAACTTAAATAAAAATTTTAAAAGATACGAAAAAAATTGAAAAAAATAAAATAAAATAAAAACAAATTAAAAAAAATAAAATAAAAACAAATAACAAAAAATTATAAAATATAAAATAAAAAAATGAAATTTAATGAAAGCCAAACTTTGTGGGGGGAGGGGCGATTCCTGGAATCGCCCATCCTGCATTCCTCGCCCACGCGAACCCAAACCCGCCCCGATTCCCTCCCTCCTCCCTTATCCCTCTCACATTCCCCCATTCCCCCTCTCTCCTCTCGTTGTTTTCCTCATGTGCATCCTCACCTCCCTTCCGCTGTCCCCCGCGACTCACATTGGCCAATGGGTATTCTTCAATGTTATGGGTGGCTCGCTTGTGGTACATGCACCACATGTCAGCGTTTAAGGTAAAGGTATCAAGTTTCTTCTTTTCTTTGGTGTAAAAGATGGTTTAAGTCTCAATTTTAGGTGGGGGTGTTTTTGTCACCCCATTGCCTATTGCATTTCTATTAGAGACTTGGGTGTCAAGTTTAAAAGGTTTTCTTTCTCCTATGGTGACCTTAATGCAAGCATTTTTTATATGGAGGAGGTGGTCAATGACTCCATTTAATTGATTCTATCTAGAAACACTTTGGCTCTACTTTCTTGGTTTAGGGCACTCATAACGATGTCTTAGAAAGTATATTTAGTAGTTTTTGACATAAATCCTACACATCCTTATGCCATCAACACATGGGTTAACTAGTTTATTTTTGTTATTACTTGAGGCCCATGAGGGTGAATATACCACAATCATCTAATATGGGCATGTTAGAGTGTTACTGATATACCAATAAGTAGAGGTCATAGATAGACCTTTTGGCTAGACAATGGAACTAGTAAAGGGTATTATGTGTTAGTGATCATATAAAGAGTTTGACCAAGACATTGTTTTTTCCAACAAACTTGGAATAGGTCATGGAAAACCCCTCTAAAAGGCACTAAGAGCATTCCCTAAAGGTTCCACTAAACTTAGGCAATTCCTATGAATTTGGAGGAAGCTGTCTTTGTGTATCTAAGGGGAAAAGAGTTGCCTAAATATTTTATCAAAGGAATGTCTTATTATAACGTGCCTTGTTTTACCACGAGGTTTGGATTTTGACTAGGGTATCCTCTGAAGGGGGGTACATTGTTTTTAGGAGTAGTGCCCTACCATCAATTCTTGTAATTAGTTGAGGAAAAGGACCTGAGATGACAAAGGGAGGGTTGTTGTTCAAACTCATGCTTGGGTTCCACCCACCTTGAAACATGATAGTTGAGGGTTGCTATATTATTGGTATAAACACTTACCTAGATGGTTCAAGGTAATAGGTTTATGAAGGTGCCATTATTGGAAAGAACACTCATGCAAAGGGTTGTAAAATTGTTGGAATGTATGAATTGTCCTTGTGGTTGGGATATTTTTGGAATGTATTATCTCAAGTTTTAGGGGTTAGTTCAATTAATTGTTATCAATTTTGTTAGGTATTGTACTGGTGTTATATAACATGTTGTAAGTGTTTGGAATTTCCAAATATATTAATCAAAACTATAATGTGTTAATAATGCTTATTTTCAAACTTTTAGAATATAAAAATAATTTTTAAAGCAAATCAAGTAATTCTTTACCAATTCTTTACCTTTTTTCTTAAAGTTCCATGACTCAAAATTGATTTTAATCAACTTTAATAATCATTATCTTTATCATTATTTTAAAAATAAAAATATTATATACAAATATGAAAAAGTATTTTTTAGATTTTTGTGATAAAAAAAATCATATTATTTTTTTGTTGTTATATCATTATCTTAAAAATATTATATACTAATATGAAAAAGTATTCTTTAAATTTTTGGACAAAAATATTTTCATAATTTTAAAAAGGCAATGTGAATCAATTAGTTGCGAAGTTGGAATATTTTATGATTTAACATGGCTCACTCTTCCCAATATCAGAGATGTATATAATCATCTTTAATCTAAGGATTGAGGGAAAATTCATGATATTCTCTTGATCTTGTGGTGCTTTTGTTGACTCCCTATGAACCACCTTTATATATATGTGTTTATTCCCTTCATTGCATTATTTTCGGTGTTCTAGATATATTTTTGTCAAAAGAATTTTTGACAAGGCATGGAAGAGCTTTAAAGTGAAAGTCTTATATGAAACATTTTCATCATTAA
>JASDQU010589752.1:54481-67776 GCA_032191745.1 Picea mariana
TTATCCAAATTTCTAGTCCACATAAACCTAACTTACCACTCACAAATGAGTAATTTAAACTGTCCCACTCTGCTACGGCACATTCAATGTTCATTTTATATTATTTCAGTGGAACGTTTTTCCCAAATTCAATAGAATTTTGAAAAGGTTATTATTTTATTTAAATTTGACTTTCTATGGAATTTTGTTTTTAAAAATTTCGGACCATTTTAAAATCTTCAAAATAAAATTGATATTTTGAAAATAGTTATTCTAATTAGATTATTTATTAGTAGTAAATATTAATTTTATAATATATTGAATTTTTTTTACCATTGAAACAAAATTTTAAAAGAAGGCATTAATCAACTAAATCAAGACTTAACTTTTCTAAAAAATAGTATTTATTGAAAATTTATTTTTCTTAAATATTTTATTAAAAAAAAAATAGTATTTTGATATATAAATATAAATATCTTATTTATATTAAATTATTATTTTTTAAATATAATATTATATTTATTTATACCACATGTTTTAAGTCATTTTTAAAAGCGAATATTATCTATTTTCCTCCTACTAAATGATATAGAATAGACTTTTTCCTTTCCTCTAGATTTTAAATTAAAATTAAAATGTTATACATTTCTCTTGGTATTAATTCTTTTTTTTTTACAATCAAATAAAATTTTATTATAAAAAATTTAATAATATTATTTTTTTTATAAAAATTCAATAATATTATATTTATAATTAGTTTATAATAATAATAATTTATTTTTAAAGTCATCACCAATCACAGGCCAAATTAATATATAAAACTCTCTTTTTCTTAACCATTAGGTAACACATATTCTTATCCAAATAATTTTGAGATTCTATATAACCTCAACGCATATATGTACAATGGAATTCTGCATGTGGGTGACTGAAATATTATAAAACTATACTTTTATGTGACAAGATTGAGGAGTACTGATTTGTTCTAACTAAGACATGAATCAAGATTGTTTTGATCAAATTGGCTTCTATTATTTTTATATATTAATCAAATTATATATAATCAAATTGACTACGGAGGACATATCATTGGCGTTAAATTCCACGAGTAATTGGCGTTAAATTCCACGAGTCAAAACCCGATAAAACTTTAATATCTGATAACGATATAAAGTCATGTAACAAAATTGGAAAAATTAACAATGGAGCCCGGTTGATTGCAATTTATTATTTTCAGGAGGTATATTGACGGTTACAGCCACAATCCGACATATTCGTTTCAAAGCAAAGCACCGGCCATCTTGAAACTTTCCAGTCCACGTGCAAGAGACTCGAAGACCTTTTACAACACTTGTTCATTAATTATCACAATGTCATTGAATTGAATGCAGGGTAGTATTTATTAAAATCATATTCCCACGGAATGAAATTTACCAAATGTTATTCTTAGTATTGTGGGCCTTAAGCATCTTTCAGAAATCTTGCTGGCAGATTTTTGGAGTTGTTTATTGATTAATTAATTTGTTAATAGTATTTAGAATAATAGGATTTTCCCTGGTACATAGGCGGCTAGGGTTGCCCCGCCTACCTGCACTATAATTTGCCTATTCCAATTAGTATAATTTGCATTGAATTTTTTTTTATCTAAACAATAATTCTTACAGTTTAAATAAAATTACACTCATTAAAAAAATTTAAATTAATTAATTATATGAATGATGAATTCCAAGTTTTTGAAGTGGGTTAATTGGAGCAATTTTCCTTTTCTAATTATTTTTTCGGCAGGTTTTTGAGTTGTGTGTGAACAAATTTCTGGTCAATCTAGATGATCGTTTTTCTGAGCATATAGATTGGTTTAAAATGGGACAGAACTTTTATAATAAAATTCTAAAATACATAAAATTTTGATCCATATCAAATTCAGACTACTCCTGAAAATCTGATCAAATTCAAGTCCATTTTTTTTAACTGAAAAACTCTGGTCTGTACAGTTTGTTACAGAGTTAACCTACTCCCAAATTTTTTACCCAAAATCTTTTACAATTACAAGATTCCGTATACATTTACAAGGTTCTAAAGAGAAAACCTATGATGGTCCGGACAAGATTCCTGAAGCTGCCTATTCTTATGTTTGACATGACTGGGCCGAGGTGGACTTGCCTGGCAGGCCGAAGCATTGGAAGAAAAAGTTCAGAGATTAATACACCGTCATATCATACGGCTTTCGGCCAGTTTCACTTGATGTTGGTGACACAATAATAAAACTGTATAGAAGATAGATTTTGGATGATGGTGGGCACTGGGCATTGTATGCCGGGTTGTTGTCTCAATCCTACCGATAAATTAAAAAATAATATCAATCCACACATAATTGTATTTTAAACCTGGGATTTTGTGTCTTAATTTTCTCAATCCAACTTATAAATTAATATAATGTCGAGTAATTTCAATATATTTATCTTCAGAACATGGAAATCTTCATCGTAATTATTACGACCGGAAAGATGATTTCTTTGGCAGGAGGCTGAATCCAGACGTAATGATGAAACATGGAAATCTTTATCGTAATTATTACCGCCGGAAAGTTGATTTCCAGGACAATTTATTTGGCAGGAGGCTGAATGAAGATTCAATGGTGAAACATGGAAATCTTTATCGTAATTTTTATCGCCAGAAAGATGATTTCGATGATAATGTCTTTGGCGTGAGTCTGAATCCAGCTATAATGGTGGAAAGGAGGGACTGTCATAAGCATCGAGTAACGGTCAATATATATATATATATAGGTATTTAAATTTGGTATGGGATAAGTAGGGACTATCATAAGTTCGAGTAATTTTTTTTTAAATTTGATAGGAATCTGTTAGAAGTAAAATCTGGCTTCTACCCTAAGTAACTCTCTTCCGATCTTACTACTACGCAGCCGTATTGTTTGTCTGAATTTGATCTATTGGTCCGACCATCTTATCAGCCATTTAATACACCAGTGGCCCAGGCGTGTTGCCTGCCGGAATTTAGTCTGCTGAATGTCAGTTGGTCCAAGTGCCTGCCATATCGTTTGTCTCAATTTCATCTCTCGGTCTGAACATCCTATCAGGCATTTAATACAGCACTGCACCGGGCGGATTGCTGGCAGGAATTTAGTCTGCTGGATGTCAGTTGGTCCGACTGGCTAGTCAACCGTCAGGAAATCGACGGTAGGAAATCTGAGGAAATCGACGTTTTATAATGTATATGTGCAGAGCGCCATAAATAAAATCCGAGGAAAGTATGGTCCCATCAGAAGTGCACTTATGAGAGGTCCCAGAGCCATGATGTTATTCGACTTTGAAAGTTAAAAACAAATGGACAGTGAGATGTTGGAACACAGTAATGCTAATAATGATAGTAAGAACAGTAAAGAGTCCAGCAGAGGCAGGTTTCTCTGGCCGTGGCACTGGAAACTGCGATCCCTCCGGCCAGGCCCCACGGGCCACGGGCACTGCAAACTCTCGTCATCTATGGTGCGTTATACCTAATTTGGTCAGCGCACTTGCACGCTCTTTCATCACAATTACTATTGGCGCAGGAGCAGTCTGCAGTCAAAGACTCAGCATCTCAAAAAAAAGACATTGAAGTACTTGGATTATACCAAATTTAACATTGAAGTTATTGGATTATACAAAATGTAAATTCAAAATTTTCTTTTCAAATAAAAAAATATCAAAATTTAAAAATTTAGATTACATTGCTGTAAATTATGTTAAAATTTATTTAACTACACAACAGAAGAGAAGATGAAATTGATAGGATTGGTTGGTTCATATTTTAAGAATTTTCATTTTTTATTCATTTGATCAAAATCACAATTAACATTATACATTTCATAGCAGATTCATTAATATATCATATATATTGGAATATATATTATTGAATTTGAAAATACTTGATATATATAACTTTAATGAATTTGTTATTAGATATTTATTAATTAAATATTAAATATTTATTCGTTACTGGAAATCACTTAAAAATATTTTTTTTCCTTATTTTCTATTTGAGAGGGTTCAGATTTTAGACTTCCAAATCCTAAATCCCAAATCCCAAGTTTGTATTGTCATTGAGTTGTAGTTTATGCAATGTAGTGGTGGTGGTGATGATGATGATGTGTTCAAAAAACATTGAGAGAAGTGTTCCAAGATCACCATAGTTTTTGGTTGACTTAGGAGGTTAGGAAGGTCACTATTGTTGTGAGAAATATTTTGAAATTGTGATCTAATTTGAGTATATGCAGGGCACTCTGGGAGAAAGTATTTGTCATCATCAACCCTCTTAGTGTCACAAAGATTACAGATTCTTGCTTCCCACATTGTTTTGTGAATTGTCCAACTCTTAGTTTCACTATGTAGCTAGTGGGACTTGATTCATATTTTAGCAATGTTGATGGGCCACCAGAAAGGGCGCCCATCTTCCTTCGCCAGTCAACATGAGGGCGTATAGTTGTTTCTACTGTCAATTGCCCTTGCCAATCCAGCTGAGCAGGGCAGTTCCTAATAAATAATTAGCATGTTAGTTCCGTCAAACAACTAATTAATAAAAGGCGAAACAATGCTTGTCAGTTAGAAATAAAAGCAACAAGTCTCTTCTTGTTGTTGTAAACTAAAATCGCATAGTCTGGTAAAAAAAGTGTCTTCTTGTTCAAATACAATGAATGGTCACTTACTTCTCACTTCCAATGTTTTTCTCTTTCATTATCTATGTATTTTGTATTGTGCAACGTTGTATTAATGTGTGTCAGTCTATTTTGTTGCTGCATTTTTAATTTTGCATATAGAATTGTGGATCAATTGGTATCAGAGCCTGGATCCAATCCAACTTCTACTCAGCCACGGTTCATTCAAAAGAGAGGCCATCCAACGATTTTTTTTTCTCAGAGTCAGACATTGTTCTTAGGACTCCCAGTGTTCCCTCCTCAAGGCTTCCAACATGTTCATTTTTCACCATTCTCCACACGCCCTCTTCAGGGTACCGAGTGCCTTCTCAGTGCGCTAAGGAGTTTAGTGATTCTCAATGCAACATCAAGTGACAGATCGACATCCATGGTGAATGAAAATTATGTCACCGCGAAGAGATCCATCTACAGAGGATTCTGCATCCACTGCCACAACTCCAATTCGGAATTTAACGATGGCTCTCCAGGAGCTACTTCGTCTGCAACAACGCAGACCTCCAACACCCATGCAACTTAATACACACTTACAATTATCGAAGTTTGCAAGCCAAATGAATGGTGAGAATATCGACTATTGGCTTCACAGTCTTTCCACATACTTCCATACATGTCCTGAGATGAAAAAAGACATGAAGCTTCATATCGTCGGTCTGCAACTTGTGGGAATTGCACAGACATGGTGGGACACTCAACTGGAGAATTATTCCTAGGTCATGGACAAAGGTGACCCAGTCGAGACACATAGACCACACATTACGACATGGAATGGATTTCGCTAGGCTCTCAGAGAGCGCTTCTACCCATCGGACTGTCGCTAGAACCTCCTCGCCAGATGATTGCAGCTTCGACGACTTTCCAATCAATATGTTCAGGGATACACCAACATCTTCTACAAACTGCGCATCCAACTCCAGATCATTGATCCAGAAGAGGTATTGATTCTCAAGTTCAATTATGGCTTATTGCTAAGCATATGTCATGAAGTAGATATGTTTGACAGTCCTGCCTTGGACAAGGATTTTCTTCGGGCCTTGGCTGTGGAATGTAAGGTGGTACCTCGACTACGTTCTCCTCAAGCTCAAGTCAGATCATCCACTCCTGGCAATTCTCCTACTCTCCCATCATCTGAATTACAATCCTTCCTCGCCTCATCCCATAATGCGCCCTGGTGTTCTTTCCATAAGACTAATTCACACTCTTCTTCCCACTACCACACACTTAAGAATCTACGCACCAACAAAACTTTGTTTGCCAAGATTGCTCCAACTAACTCCCCTACAAATCCTAAATTGGTTTCCCTTGATAACCCTACTAAAGCAAAGCCATCCCTCGTTTTAATGACAACCAATGAACTAGGCACATCTATTGTTCCTCTTGTCACCCATAATTTCCAGATCAAACACGAATTGGCCACTCTCATTATGGACAATGGCAGCCAAAAGAACCTCGTCTCACAGGATTTGGTACAACGCCTCCAACTACCCACTACTTCACATCCATCCCCATATCAACTTGGTTGGGTACAAAAGGGTGTCCCTTGTCTCACAGTCTCTAGGTGTTGTGCGGTCACCTTTTCCATTGGTCTGTTTCATGATACAGTCACATGTGATGTCTCCCCTACGGATTGTGCAGACTTATTACTCAGCCTCCCCTACCAACAGGTCTAACACACTGTATACCATGCCAAATCCCACCAATATCATCTGCAACTTGATGGGTTCACCTATGTTCTCACATCATCTGCTCCTAAACCCACTCTGTCACTTACCAACAAAGCAATAGTTAAGCAAGTCAGTATCAATAAATGTGTATCCTTGTGCTTAGTGTGCCTTGTTAAACCCAATAATTTGTCCACTCCTACACCTCTAGACATGATCCCCTTGCTTGATGAATTTGTTGATGTATTCACACATCCCACATGATTACCCCCATCTTGCTCTATTATGCATTTCATTGACCTCACACCAGGAACATCCTTACCCAACGCCCCTTCCTACTGCCTTGCGCCTTGAGAATCTTTTGAAATTGAACACCAAATTAGTCAACTTTTGGAATCCTTCCACATCAAGCCTTCATCGTCTCCATGTACATCCCATGCCTTTGTTATCCCCAAGAAAGAAACTTTCGAGTGGCGCCTCATAGTTGACTATCGTGCCCTCAATAAAGCCATTGTTAAAAACTGATATCCCCTTCCCCGGATCAAGGATTTGTTGGACCACCTACAAGGGGCTTGCTTCTTCACTAAGATGGACTTGATAGTCGGGTATCATCAAGTGCGCATGCAGACAACAAACACATGGAAGACAACGTTCAAGACCAAATTTGGGGGTTTTCGAGTGGATGGTAATTCCATTTGGGTTGACGAATGCGCTAGCCACATTCATGCGCCTCATTAATGACATCTTCAGAGTACACATGAGTAAGTTTGTCATTATTTATTTGGATGCTATTTTGATCTTCAGTAACTCTTGGCAAGACCATTTGCAACATGTATGCAAAGTGCTTGAATTACTGCGCGAGCATAAGTTGCAGGTGAAGGAAAAGAAGTGCTTATTTTGACAGACTTTCGTCCAGTACTTGGGATTCATAGTGGATACCCAAGGTGTGCGCTCAAATTCCTTGAGGGTGCAGGCTTTGGCGCAATGGCCAATGCCATCCAATGCACATGACCTCAAAATTTTCATGGGGGGCATCAATTGCTACAAGAAATTTGTCTCCCACTTCTCATAGTTGGATCGATCTCTGCACCAGTTGTCACATCAAGAAAAAATTTCTGTGGACTCCAGAGGTTGAGCACCATTTTATGAAATTGAAGACAACATTGTGTTCAACCCCCGTTCTAAGATTGTCAGAAACTAATTATCCCTTTGAGATTGAGACAAACACTTCTCAATTCACCATTGGGGTTGTACTTAAATAGGGAGGTCATCAAGTAGCGTATCACTATGAGACTCTTATAGAAGCCAAAGTCAACTACAACACATACAATAAGAAATTATATATCTTGGTACAGACACTCAAGCAATGGAACCACTGTGTTCTGGGTAAAGAGACCATCTTGCATATTGACCATCATCTGCTGATATTCATCAATTCCAAGAGTAAGATGCGAGAATAATGCCATTTAAAGTGGGCAACGTATCTTCAACGATTTCACCTAGTTATTAAATATAAGAAGGGGACCTCCAATAAGATGGAGGACTTGTTAAGTCGGTCTGCAATGCAGGTTCTACAGATTTTAGAAGTGCGTTGTACAACTTATGACGCATGGAAGAACATGTATGCTACATATTCCTGTTTCAACAAAGTTTGGTGTGCTTTGCAACAACCTACTGTCATCAACCAGAATCCCTTTCTGGACTACACCATCCATGAAGGGTGGCTCTACAAACTCAATCAGTTATGTGTGTCGCAAATTGAAGACTGTCTTATTATAATCATAGAAGCACACACATATTCTTGTGGCAGGCATTTCGACACAGCCAAAACCATTCTCAATCTCCAGTGCCATTTCTACTGGCTTGCACTGTCCAAGCAGGTGGAAAAATTCATTCGCACTTGCTCCCTCTGTTCACAAAGTAAGCCATATAAATGTATGCATGGTCTGTACCAACCTCTACCAGTTCCTTCTCGTCCATGGGAATCCATTTCCATGGAATTTCTGAGTGGCCCCCCTGCAACATTTCACAAGCATGATGCTATTTAGGCTGTAGTTTTTTCGTTTCTCTAAGATGAATTTGTTCATTCACTGTCATAAAACTACAACTGCTGTGCAAACCACTAACCTCTTTTTCCATCATGTGTGGCCCCATTTCGGCTTACTCAGTAGTATCATTTCGGATCATGACTCTCGCTTCCTCAGTACCTTATGGCGTACTATATGGTTTTCGCTAGGATGCCAACTCTGTTTCTCCACCGCATTTCACCCCCAAACTAACAACAAAACAAAGGTTGTCAACTACACTCTAGTCCACTCTCTTCGCAACTACTTTGCCAAAATAAGCAATGGGACTCTTATTTACACGTCATTCAACACAGTTATAATAGGGCCACCCGCTCCTCCACATGCTTCTCATCCTTCGAGGTTTTTCTAGGATTTCAACTAAGTGCACCCTCAAAGTTACCACTCACTCTTGCATCCCTGGAGTCTGCACGACAACAACAAGAGCAACAATCAATGCATAGTTTCATCCACAACATTGCACAACGACATTCCCAAGTAGTAGAGGCATTGCAAGTAGCACATGAATGCGTCAAGTAGAGGCATGCTAAACAATGCACACCATTAGTTTTTCATCTTGACGATCGAGTGTGGCTATTATTGTACAAGCACCGCTTTCGAGGACAACATCATAAGCTCCACCCTTTATGCTATGGCCCATACACAATGCTCGAAAGAATTGATGAGAATGCCTATCGCCTAGACTTGCCACCACAGCTTGACATCCACGATGTGCTCAACGTAAACAATCTCAAACCGTTCGAGCCACCACTCTTTGAGGAAACAATTATGGTACATCATCCGGTGGACTTGATATACCAAATTTTCAGCCTCCTCTACTCACAGACACCATTCTAGACTCTTGGACTCACAACACTTGTCAACAACAATATGTTTACTACCTTGTGGGGTGCAAGGGCCTGACACCTGCACAGGCCAAGTGGATGTCTCCAACAACATTGCATTGTTCTTTCCCTCATTTGCTGGCGTAAGCAGGGACACTTCCAGATCTAAATAGGGAGCAATTGAGCCACCAAAGAGGGTGCCCATTTTCCTTCACCAATCAACATGAGGACGTATAACTATTTCTATTGTAAACTGCCCTTGCCAATCCAGTTGAGCAGGGAAGTTCTTAATAAATAATCAACATGTTAGTTTCGTCAGGCAATTAATTAATAAAAAGTGAAACAACGCTTGTCAGTAAAAAAAAAGCAACAAGTCTCTTGATGTTGTTGTAAACAAAAATCGCCCAGTTTGATAAAAAGGGTGTCTTCTTGCTGAAATACAATGAATTGTCACTTATTTCTCAAGTCTTCCAGTGGTTTTCTCTTTCATTCTCTGTGTATTTTGTATTGTGCAACATTTTATTCTTGTGTGTCAGTCTATTCTGTTGCTGCATTTTTAATTTGGCATATAGAATTGCAGATCTGTTGATTTTCTTCTTTGTCCTAGTTAGGACATACTTTTAATCTTCTAGGTTAGGGTTCACCACCTCCTTGTAATATCTTAGCTTCCTTTTATCTTCTAATTCTTTATTACACTAGAGATTCTATTTAAATTTAGATATAATAATATTTTTAATATTATTGATATTACTTTGAGATTATAAGTTATGAAATTATTTTGGATTTGTTCTATCTTTTTCCATGATTCTCTAGAGATATTGCATCCCCAAACTTTACATTAGAAGAGAAGTTTTTTCTTATCCCACTCCATTGATAATTTACACTTGTTTTCAAGTCCATAATAATCTTTCCACCCTCCATTTATCCTTTTCTCAACACTATAGTTTCAATTGAACTTGTATTGAATGTAGATTCCAAGATATTTGTATGAAAACACTTCCTTCAATTTAGGTGATCTTTTTAGATTGGATTCTCATTCCTTTTTTGGTTAAAATTTAGGATACAAATTCCACCTTTCTGTTAAAATTTGATGTGAATTTATATTAATTTTTTTTATATGGTATTTATTTCCCAATTATTTAAAGTTTTAGTTTATTTCAAGAGTATTACAATTTTGGATAAAAAAAATGAGTTTATAAGGTTTTTGTATGATATTTATTTAAGGTTTTGACTTATTTTAAGATTATTAAAATTTTGGATTAAAAAAAATTGAATTTATTCATAATAATGTTATTTATTTTCTACTTGTATTTTCTATCCTCATTGTAGTCTAAACTTTCTAAGTTTTGATTTTTTTTTTTGGATATTATCTGTTTAATTTTAGCTTTATATAATCTGATTGCCCTACTTGTTTAGACAACACGCTTTCTATCCAACAAAGTAATTATTGGTTAACTCTCAAATACCTCTAGAACACCAAAAACATATAATCTCAACTACTGAAAACTACAATTTTCTAAATTTCTTACCTGAATTTAAACAAATTAGTGGAAAAAAATTAAAAATAAAATAAAAAAAGTACATCGTTTGATCTCAACTTTATTGAAATCAATAATTTAACTGAAATTTCAGATTTTGTTAATATAAATGAATTCCATTATTAAAAAACAAGTTTTTAAACTTTGCAACAAACTTTTTTTCCAATATAAAAAATCTAAAATTCCTTATTACATATGGAATTTTTGATAATATAAATTAATTTAAAATTTGGAAAAAAATCTTAAAAATATTATGTCACCACTAATACCACCTTAAACTCCTGAAATTTTTACAGAACTCTTATTAAACTTACGCAAAAAGAAATGTATTTACTATAAGATTAGTTTCCTCCCCTCATAAACCCTACACCCTAATCTATCGTGATTATGAGTATAATATGTAAACCCTACACCCTAATCTATCGTGATTATGAGTATAATATGTAAACCCTACACCCTAATCTATCGTGATTATGAGCATAATATGTAAACCCCACACCCTAATCTATCGGGATTATGAGCATAATATGAAAAAAAATTACGGAAATCTGCCATTTGAGCTTTTGAACCCCCGTTCTTTTCGCGAGAGGAAAAAGTGCAAAACTGTCGGTCCCAGTTGTCGGACTGGAGCATTAAATACATCTGTAGACATTGGGATGCCATTTAAACCGACGTTCAAAGAGTCAACTGTGTTCTGAATAGTGAGATATTGGAGGCCCCGGGGTGCGGGCTCTGCTATATATAATTGCCATGCCGAGCATTGTGTCGACAACCACAGCTGGATCAGCTTTCTAATATGCTAGTTTAATGATCCTTTTTCGGTTCCTGTGGCTCAACGATTGTTCTGATTTTAAAATCTCAGCTGATATCTTCCACATCCCGCATATTTTCTCAGCCGAAACACAAGGAGCCCCCATATTTTCTCATATCCTTCTGTGAAGTGCTGAATGGAAATGGCTGCTACAAAAAGACAGACCAGGATACTTGTTTCACTTCTATGTGCCATTCTATTTCTCAGTACTGCAAACGCGATTCGATCCCTGGCAACAGGTTTTCCCACTCTCTCATTTCATTGTGTCAGCGTAATTGCGTGTATTTTGTTGTTTGTATATATCCCATCATTGCTCATAAATTTGAAGCTATCATGCCTAACAGTTTGTTTCAAAACAGGAGGCTTCTTTTTTGTTTTTTTTTGTTTCTGCATATAAGTAGGATAAATAGCAAACGTTTTCCATCTTCCTGGTGTCATTTCCTTCCTTCAATTCACTGGAATCTGTCCATTTTTGGTTTTGCAATACTGGAATCTGTCCATTTTTGGTTTTGCATTACTGGAATGTCGAAATCTATTTACTGAAAGGGTTTTTGACGCCTCTGAAGCCATGGCTGGCATTAGCAACGTTAATTTTGACCTATTTCTGCATATTTTGGTCTCAATTTGGCTTAATACATTCAGGTTATGACTCGTCCAAAAAAGGTTAGAACGTTGGCTAGTTATTCAACTTTATCTTGTGAATCTACAACCAGATTTTCTGTTGTTTTCCTTTTAATCTATTGTTATAGAGTAGTCATATTTATTGTTCCAATACCATCAGTTCATATGTTTTGAAAATTAAACCCCAACAAATGTGGATTTTATATAGCCAGTACCTCAGATCCTCTGGTCAAACTGTTTAGTAACGTTACTGTACCATTGTGTTAATGAATTCCATTTGTTATTATTGACAAGATTATAAGAATTCTTGCTATTTAGCAATCATTGTTATGGGCTCTAAAGCTAAAGCAGGTTTTCTCTTCTGTTTGCAGATGAGAATCATAACTCAAAGGAGTCTGACATCTTGACAGAAACAGAAAATTCAACAGACCCGATTGTAAGTGTAAAGAGGGCTACTTTTGAGATTTCCTTTTATTGGTGATTATTTTTCATTGTCTGCCTTAACCTCACACAGAGTTCTTCTCACCATGATCTGATTTTGCAGTTGCCCACAGGCGGTCCTAAGACTGAGCAGCATGCAGATCAAGGGCCACAGATGAATGGTTTTGAAGAAAACTGCAACAATTTAGATGAGGAAGAAGAATGCTTGATGAGACGCACACTAGCTGCTCATGTGGACTACATCTACACTCAGGAACACAACCCATAAGGCCCAAATAACACTAACCTATATCCCTTACTCCCTCCTCCACTTCTATTAATCCTTTATACTTACTGTTTTAGTAATCGATGAAAAAATTGGGTATTGGAGTTCAATATGTGGAAGCCACAAGAAACCCACTAAATCCTTTTTCATGTTCAGAAACTGGGTTTCCAATTTTCAGATGTCTCAAATATGGTTAGACCTGTACAGTTATTACACAGCCTTCCATGAGACGGATTTGTGCGGTCAGAGTTTTGCGATCTTCGTCTAGTCAATACCCTTTCCGATTGTTATTATATTACTGTACCGGTTGTTTATCAATGTACAAATTAACAAAACATCTTTACCTATTTTGCAATATTAACT
>JASDQU010589752.1:68388-85513 GCA_032191745.1 Picea mariana
AATGAATTCCATTTGTTATTATTGACAAGATTATAAGAATTCTTGCTATTTAGCAATCATTGTTATGGGCTCTAAAGCTAAAGCAGGTTTTCTCTTCTGTTTGCAGATGAGAATCATAACTCAAAGGAGTCTGACATCTTGACAGAAACAGAAAATTCAACAGACCCGATTGTAAGTGTAAAGAGGGCTACTTTTGAGATTTCCTTTTATTGGTGATTATTTTTCATTGTCTGCCTTAACCTCACACAGAGTTCTTCTCACCATGATCTGATTTTGCAGTTGCCCACAGGCGGTCCTAAGACTGAGCAGCATGCAGATCAAGGGCCACAGATGAATGGTTTTGAAGAAAACTGCAACAATTTAGATGAGGAAGAAGAATGCTTGATGAGACGCACACTAGCTGCTCATGTGGACTACATCTACACTCAGGAACACAACCCATAAGGCCCAAATAACACTAACCTATATCCCTTACTCCCTCCTCCACTTCTATTAATCCTTTATACTTACTGTTTTAGTAATCGATGAAAAAATTGGGTATTGGAGTTCAATATGTGGAAGCCACAAGAAACCCACTAAATCCTTTTTCATGTTCAGAAACTGGGTTTCCAATTTTCAGATGTCTCAAATATGGTTAGACCTGTACAGTTATTACACAGCCTTCCATGAGACGGATTTGTGCGGTCAGAGTTTTGCGATCTTCGTCTAGTCAATACCCTTTCCGATTGTTATTATATTACTGTACCGGTTGTTTATCAATGTACAAATTAACAAAACATCTTTACCTATTTTGCAATATTAACTGAAGTTACATTGTTATCGATTGTTTCCATTACGAAAGTTCATTGCGATTCATCGTGGGCACACTGAGAGATGAAGACCAGGACAAAAAGCCTAAAAACACGGTGGTAAATAAGTAATTAATAATGTTGTGATTAAAGTAATTGACAAAAATAAAATGGAATAGTTTATTTATTAGATTTTTTTAAGTTTTTAAGGGTTAGTGTTACATGAATCAAATTGTTGCCGAAATTGTAATTTTTTTTATTGTTTGAATTTGGTGAAATTGTAATTTTTTTATTGTTTGAATTTTAATTTTGAATTTATATGGATCTTTTTAAAAAAGCTTTAATCTATTGAGATTGTATAATATGAAGACAAAACTGATTAAAATACATAGCTAAAAAATTTGAAAAGTCTAATATTTTAATTAGACGAAATAAAATAATATAGCGTTAATGGAATTTGAAATTAAATTTAATTAAATAATCTTTGTTAAAATTGTAATTTTTAACTCTCAAATAATTTTATTTGTATTTATAATTTAAAAAAATTCTTACCAATTTTAAATTAAAAATATGAATTTCTTTTTTAATAAATTATTTTTGTTAAATATTTAGATCTAAATGTTTATATCTATTGATAACGGACATATTTAAGAGGTTTTTAGAGTTTAATTATGCATATTTAAGAGGTTTTTAGTGCTTAATCAGTTTTGTATGGATACTATTAAATATTAATGAAATATTTTTAGTGGTCCCAATAAATCAATGGTTGTGATTTCAACCACTATGTTCCTCAGTATTATAAAAACATCAGTTTACATGTTTATTTTTTTACTTTTACTTGATCATATTTAAAATTTACTATGGTGGAGAGGTGTTATGTGCCGCAGTGGGTTTCATTTTATGAGCTGTGCTAGTTTTATATTATTTAGAAAATTTATAAAATAAAAAAGTTATAATTTAATTGTCCAATTGTTTGATCTGCAGATTTGAATAGTTAATTCTGGATAATTCAAATACTCCAAAGATTTTTCAGCTTACTGAAATTTTTGTATTTAAAAATGGAATTTAAATAACAGAAAATTATGATTTCCTACAGATTTATGAGACTGAATTCCAATCAAATAAACTAAAACACAAAACAGTTAAGACAAAACCCCATTAAAATGATGTCATGTATGTAGATTCAATCTTTTATAAATATATCTCGACTTCTACATATATGCTCCTATGCTAGTAGGTATGTTTTTTAATAAATATAAATGTAATTAAAAAATATCTACCAACAGACGTAAGCATAGTGAGTCCTCGTACGCAGAAAATATGCTTTCGGATACCAAGATCTTCAAAGCAAAAGTTTGGTCTGATCTGAATTTAAAGTTTATGGAATCTATTCTTTCTTTCAAACGAATCGTCAAATCATCAATGCTTTCTCCTTTTCTCTCAAAGGAATCTTAATTTTAAATGTTCAGTATTGTGTTTGTGTTTTTTTTTATATGAAGAGAGCTGTTTCCAGGGCCATCTACTGTTCAGAAGCTATATATAGGAATAGCTTCTGTTTCTACTGTTCAGAAGCTATATATATATATAGCTTCTGTTTGCAGTGTAGAAGCTATATACATCCAGAGAGAGCGTATTCAAGAGGTATATATATTATATTATATTATATTATATTATATTATAGTTATTTGTTTTTTATTAGTTCATATGCATTTTATATTTTGTAGATAACAAAGTTGAAATGGTTTTGTTGTTTTTTTATTAGTTCATATGCTTTCTATCTTTTGTAGATAGCAAATTTGATGATAATAGTGTTCTCATAGCCCTGTTAATGCAACGAACTACTTGTGATTTGTTCGAGTTTATAGACATATTTTATCTTTTGTAGATAACAAAGTTGAAATGGTTTTGTAAATAACAAAGTTGAAATGGTTTTTTATTAGTTCATATGCTTTCTATCTTTTGTAGATAGCAAAGTTGATGATAATAGTGTTCTCATAGCTCTGTTAATGCAACGAACTACTTGTGATTTGTTCGAGTTTATAGACAGTTCGAGTTTATAGACACAATAGTGACAGTGGGTTTGGAGCTTTCTGAGGAAGCACTGAGTCATATTGTGACGAGTCTAATCATATTAAGCAAACGAAGGTTAGACAACGTTGAGGACACCATGACAATTGGAGAATAGGCACATGGACTCGAGTATATTTGATTGCCTAGTCAACATGTAAAGTAATGAAAGGTCATCAACCAATAGAAGGGAAGCGATTCTAAGCCATTGTTCTTGTACAATAAGAAGTGAAGTGCAGAGATAGGGTAATCCGCTCTATGAAAGTAATAAAGGCCAAAGTGTGATGGTTATTTCATGAATAAAATAACAAAGTTATTGAGTGATGTTAATTATGTCATTTGTATTTACATTGAGTGAGTGTTGTTATGAATGCATGTTATTGTGATTGTTGTTGTTTGAAGTGTAGTTGTGTGATGTGGTAATTGTGATAATTGTATAGGTGTTTTGTGTTCTTCGAACCAAGTGGTATTAGAGATTGGGTCTAAGGTTGGAGAGTATAAGAATTATTTTTCTTGGATTGAATTATTTGTGAATGTTGATGAGGTGGGGATCCAATAGGATCTTAGAGTGATGATGCAAAGATGAAGAGGTAGTGGAAGACCCAAGAGACTAGATGTAAAAGATGTTGATGACATTTCAACAATGATGAAGTTGATGATGGAAATATTGGACTCCATGGGGTTAGCCCAAAGGAGAGGTACTAGCCATGTGGTGCATGACAATAATGATGATGAAGTGGAATTTGATATTACCAGAGAAGAACCAAAAGAACAAGTGACAATTGAAAAGAGATTGATCAAAGTAGTCCGAGGTATTGGAGGTAAACCTAGACTTGAAACCCCTGTATGTTTTGGAAGTTTAAATCTTGAGGAATGAATAAATTAGATATGAGAAATGGAAATGTTCTTTGAATTTGAGCAAACTAGTGATCCTATGAGGGTTAGTCTCGCCTCTACAAAAATGAAGAGTCATGCTTCTTTGTGGTGGGATAATTTGCAATTGAAGAGAGAAAGTAGTGGCAAAGCCTCATTAAAACCTAGGATAGGATGGTGTTAAAATTAGAAGTTCATTTTTTTGCCTGTAGACTATGCTTTGAATCTATTGAGAAGATTGCAGAATCACAAGTAGTGGAGGATGACAACAAAGGAGTACGCTAAGGAGTTTTATAAAATTTCCATAATGTCTAGTCAAAATGAGGAGAGTCCATAATCCATAGCCAAGTATGTGAATGGTTTCAGTTATGTCATTTGTGATGAATTTAATGTTTTAAATTTTCATCCATTTATGGAGGCTTATCAAGCACCCATTATAGAATTGAAGAGAATTTGTTAAGGTAACAAGATATGTAGATAAAAAAAGAGAGGTCTAGGTGCTAGAAGAGAGTATCCTAAAGAAGAAGAGATTGAACACAGTGAAGATGGTTCCAATACTATGGATCAACTTAGAAGATACCGCATTGGTAGAGATGGTGGGTCAAGAGCATGTGAGTCAAGAAGAGGCAGAGGTAGAGGAGGGAATTTTGAGGGAATTTTCTTTAGATGTGGAGGGAGGGGCCATATGGCATATGAGTGTCCAAAAATGCAAAAGGATGACAAAGACAAGAGGGAAGAATCCATATTGGAGAAGCAAAAGAGTCACCAATAATATAGGAATACATTATTGCCATTGACACGAGTATGGTAGGATTTTAATCTTGAACTGCATTTTCTTACAACAGAATACAGAGGTTGCCATAGATCTCAAATAGAAAAAGAGAATCTTTTGAACCAATTGTAAAATTGGAGCTAGTATTGTACATTAGGGATCATACCTTAGAGAATTTGGTTTCTAATGATGTTATATAGGATTTAAAATTGAGTTGTGTACCTTATCCCAACCTATACAAGGTGTCATGGTAGTTGAAAGGGAAAAGGTTGACTATCCAAGAACCATGTGAGATTGATATTCACATTGGGGAATATAAGGAGAGGGTGATGTATGATGTGCTACCAATGGATACTAGGTATTTTTTTCTACGTACACTATGACAATTTGATAGGAATGTTGTGCATGATGGGAGAAACAATACACACTAGATAGAAACTAATAGACAGAAATAAAAATTGAATCCCTTGGAGGAAGAAGAAGATTCCAAGGGAGTGATGCCAAGCCCAATCTTAACATGTGTTAGGGAGGCAATGAAGTAAGAAGAACTCCACCAAGTTGTTGAGGAAGGTGGTAGAGAAGATGAAGAGATGCAAAAAGCACCGGGGATGGTGCAAATGAGGGGGGATGGGGAAGTAGTAAGTCTCAGTTGGATTAAAGAGTTTGATGTAGCAAACTTTCTTTGGTTAAGAGAGTTTAAAGTAGCGGGCATTATTGGAAAGGGGCAACTTGAGGAAGAGTTGCATATCAAAAAAACAAACAATATAGGAATAATAATTCAAAGAAGGGTAGTGGTGAAGCATTTGAGAATGTTGGAGATGATTATAGAAGAGAAAATGATGAATCAATCACATAGTGATAAAGGTAGGAACTAAGAAAATTATGATGGGAAATATCATATTTGGAAACAAAGGAAGAAAAAGAGACTAGACTGAGGTCTCATACACATACAAGAGAAAGATGCTCATATTTTAAGACTCTTGTGTATCTAATGCTCAAGCATCCCTGGGTTTTCAAGAAATTTATTGTCGCCCCAAAATCTTATAGTTGTTTTTTTATTAGTTGATATGATTTCCTTCTTTTGTAGATAACAATTTCAATGACAATAGCGTGTCAATAAACTAGCTAGTGCAATGGACTAGGGTTGTGTGTCATTCCCTTTTACAAATGGTAGTGACAATGGGTTTGGAGATCTGTGGGAAAATACTAAGTAGTCATATGACAACTAGTTTAATTGTCGAGCAAAGGAAGGATGGAAAATATTGAAGGCATCATTGACACCATGGTGATCTAAGAATAATCATGTCGACTTGAGTATATACAACTTCCTAGTTAACATGTAAAGAAATTCAATAAGTCACCAACCAATAAAATTGAAGCAACATTCCACTATTTGTCCATGTTAATGAAGCAAGGTCAAATGGTTTCATGAACATTGATAGTTAAACTACCTAGCAATTCAACCAACCTCTGTCCATAAATAGAAGGGAGATTCAATAAGACCGCGAGTCTCGACCATAAACCAATTATAGGTACAGGTCATCAGAGGCTTAGTAACAAAGTCAATGATTGACTTTGCTATTAGGCCTTCCAATGACCCGAACCCACAACCAAGTTAAGGATGGTCAATAGTGAGGGGCCTTTTGTTGGTTTGATTGAAGACTCTTGGACTTGGTGAATATAGGGCCTCTAAAACATTGTTGTTGTACACTGAGTAGTGAATTCTATAGTTTGGATGACTGGCTCTTTGAAAGTAATGAAGGGAAAGAATCATGGATTCTAAGCCATTGTCATCGAAGATTGAGTAGTGAATTCTAGAGACCAGATAATTTGCTCTGTGAAGGTAATGAAGGATAAGATTGTTGGCCATCTAATGATCCGAATTTAGGAGTGGAACGAACTGATTAATAGACTGAATACAATAAACACAGAGATAGGAAGAATAACACAAATATCTAGTGAACAATATCTTCTATTAAATAATGAAATAGGATGAAACTGTTAAACTACAGAACTGAAACTTGCTCGAATGGTGGTAGCTATCTCTAGAAAGAGATGTGGCTGCTATGCACATCCGTCTGAGTAGAATGGATTACAATGAGGCTCCATAGGCCCTTTTCATATTACTCATGAATGCCAAAACCCTAGACATCCAAAAACCTAATCCTAGAAGGTGAAATGACAAAAGTCATGTGGGCCCTATGGGTAAGTTGGTGTAATTTGGTACCTCAACTTCCTAGGGTCATAACTTTTGCATACGAACTCCGTTTTAGGTGCGTGATAGCCTGTTGGAAAGGTCTTTCAGAGAACTACATATTCCCCCATTAGACTTTGACTCCGTCTATAGTTTGGCTATGACAAGCCAAAAAAACAATATTTAGGGCCCCAAAACAACCCTGAAAGTACAACAAGATGTGCTGACATGAAAACATACAAAATAATATAGTTGGATTAGGTGAGAGGCCAATCGTATCCACCCGGAGAATGTGTGAGGCTTCAGACAACCCCATAAGTGTAGAAATCACAATTATAAAGCAGTACATAAAGACATGCTGAACAAAAACGGACACGAGGAGCCAATTGGAATAGGTGGGTGGCCACCAATATCCCCCTGGATCAATTCTCCCCCCTTAGGAAGCAATGGTATCCATTGTGTTGAGTTCCCCCATCAGGTGAGGAAACTTCTGCTGGATTTGGCCCTAGGTGAGCCACTTGCCTTGGTGTAGGAGTTGCCCTACCTTGACAACCCGATAAAGGTGGATCTGCTACTGGCGAGTGCCCTTGACCTGTGTGTCCATGATCTGATCGATAGATGCTTGTTCCATGCAGTCAAGGTTGAGCTTTGTTGGCGTCAGCTATTCGACAATCTCATAGGTGTCCAATAACGGTGGAAAATATGGTCGAAGGAGGTCCACATTGAATAATGGATGCAGACCAAGGAAGGGTGGAGTGTTGAGCTTAAAAGCATTGCTACCCACAACCTTGGTGATAGTGTAAGGCCCATAACGAAGTGGGCGAAGCTTCTGATGGGGCCCGATGAGACACTCCTTCTGTAAATGTAACCATACTTTGTCGCCAACCTGAAACTGGTGTGGTACCCTGTGTTGATTATGGCACTGCTTGTACTTAGCATTGGATTTCTGCAAAATCTCCTGGACCTGTTGGCGGATGTGCTGAATCCGCTCAATGAATTTGGTGGCTTTTTCGATCGCAGACTGATTAGGGGAAGAGTCTATCTGTGCGGTGGCAAGAGGAAGTGCAACATCAATGGGTCCCAAGGGTTGGAATCTTAGACCCACCTGAAATGGACTATGGCCAATGGAACTATGGAGAGCCCTGTTGGACATATGGAAGACTCTCTTCCCATGTATGGGGATGCTTAGAATTGTACATGTGTAGGATGTGCATAATCATATGATTGACGACCTCGGTTTGGCCATCGGTTTGGGGGTGGAAAGTAGTGGATTTTGTGAGCTTGGTGTCCAACAGAGACCAAAGACTCGACCAAAAGGTCATGAGGAACTTGCTGTCACGGTCGAAGATGATGGTTTGTGGTATCCCAAAGTGGACCCAAACTCGTTCGAAGAAGAGCTTAGCATTCTCTGTCGCTGTGGCATTCTTCTTACAGGCTGTGAGGATGGCCATCTTCGAAAACCGATCAACGACCACAAACACACAGTCCTTCCCGTGCTTGGTGGATGAAAAACCCGACATGTAATTCATTGAGATGGATTCCCATGATTTCTCAGGAATAGGAAGAGGGGTGTATAAGCCTTGTTTCTTGATGGCTAGATTGGCAATGGCACAGGTAGTGCAAGCTCTGATATACTTGCTGACCTCCTGTCAAAGTTTTGGCCAATAAAAATGTTTTTGAAAAACGACCATAGTTTTCTCTACGCCAAAATATCTTGCCACCCGATAGTAGTGGGCTTCCCAAATTAGCTTTGCACGCTCGCTTGTAGGAACACAGAGATGGCCCAGGTGGCATAAGAGTCCATCTTGAATGTGAAAATCAATGACATTGGTGCTTGTACCCAAGCGGTGATATGTGGTGGCGAAGTCCAGATCTTGTTGATAAAGTTGGGGCCACTCCAATGCTTCATGTCCACACGACTGGAGCACAGTGGTGAGTGCAGCCACATGAGGCCAATTGAGGTAGTCAACGACACGATTGGAGATACCTATCTTATACTTGATGTTGAGATGGAACTGCTGCAAGTAGGTGGATCACTTCTGATGGTGGTCATTCTATAATTTCCCCTGTGTTTGTATGAACTGCAGAGGCTTGTGATCAATGTGTATGATAGTCTCTTTCCCCAGAATTTAATGTTTCCATTGACGATAGGCTTGTACAATGTAATACATTTCCTTGTCATAGGTGGGGTATTTCCAGATAGTATCAAAGGGTGTCTCACTATGGTATGCCACAGGATGCCTGTGCCGAGTGAGAACTGTGCCCATAGCATAGTTAGATGCATCAGTCTCAATCTTGAATGGGTGTTGCAGATCAGGTAAGGATAGTTCTGGAGTTGAGCACAAGCAATGTTTCAGATCATGGAATGCTCATTGTTTCTCCTTCCCCCATACGAACTTGGCCCTACCATCGCCCTTGGTCACCTAGATGAGGGCCCATGCAATATGGGAGAATCCCAACACGAACCATCGGTAGAAATTGGCTAGCCCCAAGAAGCTCCCAAGCTCGGTCAGTGTGGTTGGGGCTGGCTAGTCACGGATGACTTGGATCTTAATTGGATCAACATGTACCCCATGCTCATCAACAATGTAGCCCAGGTATTGGAACCTATTCAAGCTAAAAGAGCATTTTTCTAAGTTGGAATAAAGCTTGTGTTGCCGTAGAGTGCTAAAAACCTGCTGAATATGGCGCATGTGCTCCTCCCACGTTCTGCTGAAGATGAGGATGTCATCCAAATATACTACCACAAAGGAGTTGGTGAAGGGTCTCAATACATCATCAATCAACCTCATGAAAATGGCTGGTGCATTTGTTAAGACAAAGGGCATGACTAGCCATTCGTAGATACCTTCTTTAGACTTAAAGGCTGTCTTCTAGACATCAGTTGGTTCGATGGGAACCTGGTGGTAGCTAGATTTCAGGTCAATATTGCTGAAGAGCTTTGCCCCCTTGAGTTGGTCAAGAAGGTCATCAATCCTCGGAATGGGGTAGCGGTTCCTGATTGTGATTTTGTTGAAGGCTCTGTAATCAATGCAGAGTTGCCAAGTCCCATCCTTCTTCTACACTAGTACATTCAGGCTTCCACAAGGGGAGGATTTGGGTCTGATGTGCCCCTTTTGAAGAATCTCTTGGATCTGACGCCTGATTTCGTCATTCTCCATTAACGAGCGTCGATAGACTGACCCATTAAGTAGAGGTGCGCCAGGGGTTAGATCAATGGGATGCTTGACTTGGTAGTGTGCCAGTACCCCTTTAGGTGAGGTGAAGATGTCTCTGTATTCTTCCACGATCTTGTCCACTTTCTTTTTCTACAAAGAGAGGTGTTGTGTAGAGGCCACGAATGTGGTGGCGACCTTCTGCTTACTGTGAGCACATATCACAAAGAAGATGAACTTCCAGGTCTGTGAAATGACCTTACTACATTGCTTAGTAGAGATTAAATAAATAATAGTAGGCGATGCCACCTCTGGGATCCTGTACAATTGTCTACCCAAAGTAATAATAACACTACGGGGTCTAGACTCATACACAACATGACGCTTCCACAAATATGGTTGTCTTAAAAGAACATCACAAACTTCAAGTGGAGCAATATCAAACAATACCTCATCTTTTAAAGGCTTGATGTCGTAGGGTAGACGACATTGTTGGTTGACGCGAAGATCTCTTCCTTGATGAAGCCAGCCGATGGTGTAGGGCTGTGGGTGCGGTGTCGTTGGTAGGTCCAGCCGCTTGAAGACCTTTGCTGAAATTATGTTATTTTGACTACCACTGTCGATAATGAAATGAATCAGATCCCCCTTGACCCACATCTGTGAGTAAAAGAGGCATTCCCCTTCCTATGGTTCTTTTGGTTCGCTTGGTCGGAATTTGGTGGTAGCGACCGTGGCATTGGGTTCAACATCGATAATCCTCTTCCCTCCTTCATGATTTGACTTAGAATCAAAATCAACCTCTAACTCAGAAGCCTTCGTCTTGGCCATGAGGGACTGCTTGGAGCGGCATTTGTCGGTGTTGTGCCAAGGAATTTTATGGTACTCACACCATTTTCCCACGTCCTTCATCTTTTCGTTTCTCTTCTTGTGTTGCGGCTTGGAAGGATTTTCCTGAGGAAGACCATCTCGACTTGGTCCCTTGCTATGTGGGTTTGGGCTGCCTTTGCCCTAATTCGGTTGTGAGGGGTTTGCAGATCCAGACTCTCGTTGTTTCTGCTTAAATTTCTTCTCGATATTGACAACATATCTATAAGTCGTGCTCAACGAGGCGATGTACAGGAACTCCATTTCTATTTGAATGTATCGATGCAAACATCCATGGTATTTGAGCACCATATAACGCTCAGAATATTTGATACCAAATTTGGTGCATAGGGTATGGAAAATATTGGTGATGTATGGTACTGTTTGGTCCCTTTCTTGACGTAGGGTGGTCCATCTGGTGTACTGGTCCTCGTAGGTTCCAACAATGTAGTACTATTATTTAATGGCATCTTGGAAGGAATCCCATGTAGGGGCCACCACAAAAATTGCAGATTCCTCCACGACCCTTTGCTCAGAGTAAGTATCCCACCAGTCTTTCACATGGGGAACGACCTTGAGGAG
Organism: Picea mariana; assembly: GCA_032191745.1. NCBI lineage: Eukaryota > Viridiplantae > Streptophyta > Pinopsida > Pinales > Pinaceae > Picea > Picea mariana. Next base: position 79,684 of record JASDQU010589752.1, read on the forward strand.
TGCAAAAGTGATCTTTTCCCTATCGAAAAAATTGTATACCGAAAATATCCTTTGAGCAGATTCAACCATTTATCTACAACATTCGCATCTATCAGTCCTTCAAATAATGGAATATCAAAATTTTCTTGTACCTTGAAGGGGGTTGCATGGCCACTTGATGAAGATGCTTCTTCTGTGGGTAACCGTCGAAGGATCTATGCGAAGTTGTCCATCATTTCATTCCTTTGTCGTACGAGGGCTTCCTCGAGCAACATTTCAATAGGATCTTCTGCTCCATAATATTTATTTTTGTCTCACATGGGTTGTTGTCCGGCTCAGTGCGACTGATCTGGTAATGGATTAATGGTTTCGAGTCCCAACTTCTTGTACCTAGACCTTTTTGGGGACATGTACAAAGAAAAATAAATGAAGAGCATACCACTCTGATACCACTGATCCGGATTTAGGAGCGGAACGAACTGATTAACACACTGAATACAATAAACACAGAGATAGGAAGAATAACACAAATATTCAATGAACAATATCTTCTATTAAATAATGAAATAGGTTGAAACTTTAAAACTACAAAACTGAAACTTGCTCGAATGGTGGTAGCTATCTCTAAGAATATATGTGGATGCTACATGCATCCGTTTGAGCATAATGGATTACAATGAGGCTCCATAGGCCCTTTTCATATTACTCATGAATTCCAAAACCCTAGACATCCAAAAACCTAACCCTAGAAGGTGAAATGCCAAAAGTCATGTGGGCCCTATGGGTAAGTTGGTGTAATTTGGTACCTCAACTTCCTAGGGTCATAACGTTTGCATATAACCTCCATTTTAGGCATGTGATAGTCCGTTGGAAAGGTCTTTCATAGAACTACACCTTTCGTCGTTAAACTTTGACTCCATCTACAATATGACTGTGGCGAGCCAAAAAAAAACAATGTTTAGGGCCCCAAAACAACACTGAAAGTACAACAAGATGTGTTGACATGAAAACATACAAAATAAGCCAGTTGGATTAGGCGAGAGGCCACCCGTATCCACTTGGAGAATGTGTGGGGCTTCAGACAACCCCAAAAGTGTAGAACTCACAATTATAAAGCAGTACATAAAGACATGCTGAATAAAAACAGACACAAGGAGCCAGTTGGAATAGGTGGGTGGCCACCAATATCCACCTGGATCATCTAATGAATAAAATATAAATGTTATTTAGTGATGCTAATTTTATTATTTATATGAATAATTTGTATTTATAACGAGTTCTGTTTTGAATGCATATTATTGTGACTGTTATTGTTTGAAGTTTCATTGTATATTGTGGTAATTTTTGAGGTCTCTCATGTCCCTACACTAGGAGGTAGTGTAATCTAGTGGAATTATTTCAAGACACTACATTTCTCAAAACAATTAAGTGCATGATCTGTAAACTATCATGGATATTCCACTAGAATAATTTGTCATAATAGATCTTACAAGTCACTTTCAAACTCTTCATTCTGTAGTGTTTCACTTAAGATTCAAATGTAATAAATTACTATCTTAGTGCACAAAATACTGCAATTTGTGGAGACTAAAATTAAATAAGATAAAACAAATACCACACCATCCACACAATGAACACAAGAAGTACCATAAGAAACACAATATGGGAATACCTAACAAGAGGGTGAGAATTAGGCCTTGTTGTTTTCTTCTCAATTATGAAATGCAAAGGAAAAGAAAGGTGAACCCACTATGGAGCTTCCATGGACATTGTGGCTTGTATGGCTACTATAGGGTCTTCTACTTCCTATACTTTTCTCCAATATCCCACTCCCTTGATCTATTAAATTATGGAACAAAAATCAATACAATAAGAACGAAACCCCTTCCTTTCCTAGTAGATCAATGTTTAACATGTCTAGACAACCATCTACTAGGGTTAAGGTTAGGATTTTTTCATGCCTCAACTATCGATCAGGGTCCTCTAATTTTTTTTTAAAGTCTACACATGACTAGCTCCACATGTGTTAGTAATGAGAATTGACATGGTATCCACTTGGTACTATGGTGGTCGATTGTATAACCCAACTTGCACGAGTTATAACTTACTCATATGAACTCCAATTGAGGTGATGTTTGCACCATTGAAAATCTCTCAATATGTAGAATGATGTCAAGAGGACATGAACTTTGTTCACAAAGTTATGACCTGAATTATTTTTGTTTAATGCCTCAGATGAAATCCATAATTTTTTAGTCCCTAAATCACCAAAACAAAACTTGCCCCTAAGATGGGCCCTATAAATCAATATCTCTAATTTTTCTACCGATAAAATACCAAAATATATGAAAAACTATATAATAATCCATTTTAAATCAATTCAAATAATAATATATAAATGTAAGAGGTATTAAGTGAAAAGTTCACTATAAACTAATGAAATTCTCTTAAGACAGTAAGTCTCATCTCCCATAACAATTAAGTGTAAGAGAGGAATAGAGCATGCACTAATAAAGATATCTCAAGGCTCTAGATTTCATCTCTTAAAGAAAAGTTGCATTTTAAAGATAATTTACTAAGTCTCTCATGAAAGCTAAGTGGTCTCTCAAGATAGCGGGTGAAAATGGAAAAGATTAAAAGAAATATCTAAAGAAAAGGTGTATTTTAAAGATAATTTACTAAGTCTCTCATGAAAGTGGTTTATGAAGATAGTGGGTGATAATGGAAAAGATTAAAAGAAAGATCCCAAGATAGTTCACTAGGTTCCTTTAACATGTGATAATGGAAAATGTTGGAGTCGCCTTCTTCTAAATAAGTGAAATGTTATATTTAAGCCCAGAAAGCTAGTTTCGGGAGTTTGCTTATTTCGCGACGTTTCCCACTATCCTTAGTATCTCGACACGCGAAGTGGCGATAACAGTTTTAAAGTTTACCTAGGTTAGTGTCAGGAGTAGATCACTTTAAACCTTAGTTAAGCACTGTCGAGATTTCGCGACTCAGCGATCGCTCTCCCAAAAAGCAATACCTTCGTAGCTCCGAGTCGCGAAGTCGCGATATTCATTAATTAAGCGTGGATTAATTAAGAGATTAAGTCAGATCACAAATAATTAACTAAATTGCATCATCACGATTTCGGGTTTTGGGGGCTCAAAGTCTAGGAGTGAAATCTTCCGATATGCCGAACGCCGAAAAGGGGGTGTTAGCAACAATTTTGTCATTTGGCACAAAAGTACCCAGGTCTGTAGGTTGCACGAGAAGCGCCCAAGCACAGCATGGAAGAATCTCTTTTTAGGGTACAAGTCAAGCGAGCGGGCGAAGTTTTGTTGTAAAGTGGCCGAGACCCATCTATAAAGTTGATCGATGGTCACTGGGATCTCAGGGCTACCAAGTTACCCGAGGTATAGCGTCAGTGAAAGCACCTATATTTCAAGACAGAATCTGGGTCGTCCGATCCAGTGACGCATGGCGCAAGATCTAGTCACGTCGGCATATCGACATTCGAGAGTTCAAAGGGTAAAAGTCCCTCGTCATCTCACATCTCGGAACCTTGAACCCCGAAGCGCCGAAAGCACCCAGAATTGGGCCTATGGTTTTGGCGCCTGGTCACAAGGGAGCAAGCCTGGAGGAGGGGCGCTAAGGTTTATCATTTGGCAAGATGGGTCCCAAAGAGCCGAGAGCGATCTTAGCCGTTCATCCCGAAGGGATACGTGGTGCGCGATTAGGCTCTCTTCCTTTTCGCCCATCGTGACTTCGAAGCTTAAGGAGTAATTCTTTCATATCCCCGAGACGCGAAGCGCCGAAGACGTCCCGGACCCGGGCCCACAGTATTGCCGAATAAGTTCAGAACCGTTAGATCAGAGAGGGGCACATGACACCCATTAGGCCCTCTCAACATTTCGCCCATCGCAACTTCGAAGAGAAAGGATTTGCTCCTTCCTATCCACGAACCCCGAAATGCCGAAAGCACCTTTGAAGATAGGCACAAGGTCACAGCCCGTAGTCGCTTGGAGGCGATAGTAAGAGCTGCGCAAAGGGTAGAAATGTCAGGTATAGCTGCAGGAGGGATCACCGTGTTCTCCAGGTGCCAGTTCAACTTGATCTCAACCCTGATACCTACTCGGAGTAAATGAAGAAGAGAGAGGGTGGTTGAAACCTCACCTCACTCGTTAATTGCAAGGTATGGATGTCCTAGCGGGAAGTCTACCGGAGATGGTCCTCTGTACTATTTCTTTCCACAGAAACCATGCCAAGTCCTCGACTCACCAGGGAAGCCTGTGCACGCTAATTCAACATTTAAGGGCTCAGCTACCCCCTGACGCGATCCATGTAGAATTAAGGTGGTGTATGACATAGGAATGCAGACCAGATTTGATTGAAGAGGCACCTCATCCCGAAAATATAGGAGGCCCCTGTTGGGAAAATGTTTAGGAGTATATATACTTAGTTTTGATATTTTTCGAGGCATTGATGGTAGAGCGAAGCTCCCGATTGTAAAGTTTTAACAGACACTCTAGTTCTCTGGTTATGCATTTGTATGTAAGATTTCTTGTTTAATGACAGACAATTTTCTTACCCCATCTAGTTTTCATCTCATACTGAGGGAGTTCATGATTGACGGATTCACATGAATTATTGCAATTATGTTACGATAAAGTATTTATTGTTGCATTGTTGTATTCTCCGGTTTTCTGCGTTTGAATGTAAGAAGATCTTTCGTTTAGATGTTTTCTCCTACAGTCTGTTAGAAACCTGATGTTTACGATAGACCTTTGCAGTTCTCTTATACAAGTCTTCCCCCTACTCACCCTTACTACAACTCAGTGTCTGAAGTTTATCTAAGACCTCACTTGCCCATGCATGCCTGGCCTAGTTTCGGAGTTAGAACAACATTGTTTTGAGTTAAATTCCATTCGATCACCCCTTTGTATAAACAAATCGTGACATAAACTGATGGGCATCGGGCTCTGCTCCTGCTACAATCCACGAGTGACTTCTGACGCTAACATTTCTGGCCCCGTTGCCGGGGAAGAAGTTGAAAAATTTCCCCGAGATTGAACGACATTGAGCCTCTGATTCTGAAGGTGCATCAGGTATCAAAGTCTCTGAAGATTTCTACTATGCACTTGGCGACTCCATTGTGACGACTCCACTGTGGCGAACCTGCCGTGTTAATTGTGGCTTTCAGAGGCAGACACACGCGGTCCCATTCACAACTGCCTCTAGCTACGCCTGAAACTGATCCGGAGGCGGTTCTCAGAAAAGGAAAGGCCTCTGAAGGAGAAGCTTTCGCCGTCAAACCAGGTAATCCACCATCTCCTTCTATAGGAACTCCATTTTCTCATCCTCAGTTTCTTAGCAGACCTTTTTCTGAAGTTTCCCGTTTCCTGAATTTCAGAAGTGTTCCTGTTGAGTTCCCCCCCCCGGTCTGGGATTGGAGGGAGAAATCCTTGTCACTCCCCTCTCCCCTGAAGCTGTACCTTAGTGTAGACCCAGGACCACAGAATATTTCCCCACTCCTAGCTTTACCACTCCTCCCCTTGTTACTGTTTCCGCTTCTGCACAAAGAGAAGCATCTGCTGACTTAAGCCCGTCAGCCTTCTCCCTAAATCCCCTATTGTTCCCCATTCCACTTTGGAGCTCATCCCCAGTATCCCCTTTTCGGGATCCTTCTCCTCCGAGTTCTACTCCACGTAATATCCCTATGGAAGGAGCAAATCCCCCTATGACCAAAATGGAGGCTATTATAGCTGCTAGGTATGCTCCCCTTGTGTTACCCCAACCTCTCAATGCCCTCCCAACAGATGGTTACCTCAAGTAGCTACCCAAGTTTACAGGCGAGGGGGGCATAACT
>JASDQU010589753.1:38889-83796 GCA_032191745.1 Picea mariana
TGTTACACGTGCCAACGCACTAGATCAATACATTTATATCATTTTCAATATTAGGAATATCGTTTGTTTCTAGCTCATAGGAATTTTATATTCAACCTAAGTTTTGCTAGATGCCTTGACTTTTGCTCATGGCTCACAAGGCTTGACTAGGCTCACAAAGCTTGAACATTCCCCCTGACTTTTGCACTAGTCTGTCTATGCTCACAGAGGTTGTACGTTCCCCCTGACTTTTGCACTAGAGTGTCTATGCTCAAAGAGGTTGTATGTTTCCCCCGACTTTTGCATTAGACTTACATAGCATCTCGTTCGTCCTGACTTTTGGTTTGACTCACAAAGGTTGTACGTTCCCCCTGGATTTTGTCAATACCTCACAAGACCGGTTGATTCTCCAAATCTCCCTGGCTAGCCTCAGGGTGGCCCATATGGCCTCTCATTGGAGAATGGTTGTCGATGCTGCCAAATTTAACAAGGGGGGTGTCCCTAACTCTTCCTGTGTTGCCTTTAACCAGTAAATCTGCAATAAAACATAATAAAAACAACACAAGAAAGAATCTTTGGTCTGTGTTTAAAACAGCCAAAGAGGTTGCAATAATTGATTTTATAAATGTTGGTAGAATTTCCTTCAACATTATCCTTAAGCAATGAAATAAAGAAGAGAAGAATGACGCTTTAAAAAGTGGATTTATCACCAAAGAAAAGGCCTAAGAATTCCAAAAGCATTGCACAAAAATCATCATAATACCATCAAACTTCAAGAGCCAAATAAGAGCATAACTGAGTAATATGACGCATAAACCAAAAGGCTGATTGCGCCAAAGAGACAAATATAGAACGGGTACAATGATGTTTCCTGCACAAGAATGTAGAAGCTAGAAGAGAGAGGAAAAAACGTGAGAGAAAATGTTGTTGTTGAAGAAGATCCAACCATTATACCATAGAGACCCTCTCCTTTTAATGTGTTTGAGATCAAATTAATCATGCAAAGAAAATCCATGCACCTTGATGAGATAAGTGGAGATCTCTTCTCATGCACCCTGTCCATGAGTGAAATACAATGAAATGTAGAGTGAGGTGTCCATGCCTTTAGTTGACTAGGTGAGAGAGTGTAGTGAAGTAACCATGCGCTCTAGTTGAACTGAATGTGAACTAGGATGATGTGGCCATGTGCATGGGTTAACCGCAGAAGATTTGAGTCCAACTGATGTCAAACTAAAGAGAGAAAAGCACGCTGCTTGTTAAGTGGAGATACTCTGAGTCTAACAGATGACGAAGTGGAGAGAGAGAAAGCATGCGCCTAGTTAACTCCTCTCCACGAATGCACCTAAATTAACTCCATGATGGTGCCAACTCATGCATGCGCCACCCTTCTCTTCTGTTGACTCGTGCAAGCATCTAGATCCTACCACTTGTCCATCTTAAAAACCGCCATGTCTCATCCTGCTATAAGTAGACATGCCAAAAATAGTAGTTCCCCAAAAAATAGGAAAAAGTCAAAAAACATCCAAAACTCCTAGGGGAACCCTGCTAAATATAGCATGCCTAAAAATAAGCACTGCTAAAAATAGAAAATACTCTGGATGTCTTCAAGATCATACTCATTGAACTCGATTTTCAGTGCGGAGTCCAAATATGCAATTAAAATTGACATGCAACCCGTGCTAAAAATAGAAATGTCTCGCATATCATCTAAAAGGGGCTCATCAAACTCAGATCTTGCAAGGAACCCAAATATATCATCATCTCTGACATGCATGCCTCGGAACCCTGTCTCCTAAAATGTAGGAGTACTGCTAAAAATAATAACTCTCCAAACTGATGAAAACTTGTGAAATATTTGTCTCAGAATCAAGAACACATCACTGAACCAACCCTATACCCAAACTCAACGAGAACCAACCTTGGCTCAAACAAAGTTGTCTCTGGAATCAAAACTCTAAACACTAACATGATGGAGTAGTTTGGCTATTAACCTTCTAGTTTGCAAAGAAGAAATATGGGGGTTAACACTCCCACAACTTTTCCTCTGGGCCCTAGTCTTCTATTTAAATATTTCCACAACCAGGTTTTTTTTTCTTGAGTGAGCTTTCTTGTTATTGGAGTGTTATGCGCAAAAATGGTAGCTCCACTTCTAGTAGATGGAGCACTACCGGTAGTATATGGAGCACCATTAGTACACATGGAGTTGGAGGAGGGAGAGCAACACCAACACAGTCATTCTTCCCTTACTTTTGACCTTTGATGATTGAGCCATGATTTCTTCGATATGAATGAAGAACATTTTTGTTGGAGAATGACACACTCCAAGAAAAAATTGTAGATGTTAGATGCACCAATCTCACGCAAGTCTAGCCAAAAGACAGTTTTCTCATTGCCGACAAACTCTTTGAGGGAAAGCAGCAATGAAATAGCAAAGAGAAGAAGACGCCAAACACATTTTTGGAGTTTTTTAAGCACTGAAATATATTTTTTTCACACCACACATGTTTGAGGTATCACGACACGAAATGGACATGCGTCTAACACGTTATCATGTGTTGTAGTGTGCCCAATGCCTGGGCACGCAATGTCCATGCATCCAACATGTGGACATGTGTCCTCAAGGCCTAGGTCAACGTGTCTAGTATCTTAGCCTCTAATAGTATGGTATTCAATCTGCTCGATATGACTTTTGCCATGATATTGTAGATGTAATTACATAGAGATATTGATCTGAACTTGTCAAAGCTCATTGGATCATTTTCCTTTGGAATGGTAGTGATAAAGGAGGGGTTGAAAGCCTGGAGTATTTTACTATTTGTTCTTGACTCCTCTACAACTATGAGAATGTCATCTCCCATGATGTCGAAGAATCCCCTCAATAATTCCACTAGGAATCCATTAGGCACAGATGCTTTTTCATTTTGGAGGAGTTTCAAAATCTGTTGGAGTTCATTCTTCGTTGATGGGTGTGTGAGGTCTTCATTCTGATCTCCATCAACCCATTTGTGCAACGTTGAGGCAATCTATAACACATCCCTAAGTTTTTCCCTATTGGGCTCTATGAATATGTTTTTGAAATAAGTTACTCCTTCTTTGTTGACGTCCTCTTAAGATTGCCACAAAGTGGCATTAGAATCTTTGATTTTTTCGATGGTGACATATGCTTTCCTACCTGCTCCTTGCTTGTGAAAGGAAGCATTATTGTTGTCATCTGCTGCTAGCCATGTGGCCCTGCTCTTAGTTTTCGATCGAGCCTCTTCCTAGGCTAAGAGATTGTGTTTCTCTAATTCCAATGCTTCAAGTTCGTTTAATGTTTCCACCTATAGTGTTGAGATTATGGTTAATCTTCACTTGAGCCACATTTTGACCCTCTATTTGATGTACTGGTGGCTTTATTGAGTCTACATATGGGTAATTAACCCATTTTATTGTATTTTTCTATATTTAACTAGGTCAACCTAGTCACCCTCTTGGGGATAACACCCTAAACCCCAAAGGAGGAGTATAAATAAAGCAAACTCCTCATTTATAAATCATTCATTCAAGTTTTTCATTAATAAAGACCTAAGGAAAATCATTCTATAGTGTGTTTCTCTTGTTCATGTGTTTAGATATTGAGAAATCTCTCTCGATTATGTTTGATTTATCTCTCAAGTGCATGGATTCATCTTAGAGCACTACTATTACACTTATGTTGTGTTTTCCTTGATTGGATTAGGGTTTGTTAGAGAGTTCACCGTAGATCTGCTATCTACTTATGATCTCGACATGTAGCCCCTACTTTTTAATGTGATTGTATAGGTTGTCTAACTTTCTTTCCACTTCTACCAATTTTGCTTCCAAGCCCTTGAACTTCAACTTGGTCCATGATTTGGTAACAGTCGTCATCTTTATTAGGTTGGACTGAAAATGGGACATAGCATTAGAGTCATCTTTTGGATGGTAGGGGATCCAATTCCCACTGATTAATTCCATATACTCATGTTAGCTTTCGAGTTACTCTAAAAGTGTTTACACCATGTTTGGGGTGCTTTATAATATCTGGGGTACATGGTGTATGTTCATCCCCTGGATGGTCCAAGATGGATTAGTGCATGGGAAATGTCCTGAGATGGATTGGAGCGCAGGAGATATTCTGTGATGGATTTGCACAATGGAGACGGCTTGCTCAGTGGTTGCTTGACCTCAAGTGGGTGCTTGCTTAGCATTATTCACTAGGGCACTAGAGTTATCTTGCTTGCTTGGTGTACACCATTCAAAGTGACCAGATGGAGAGGTTCACTCACTTGAAGAACAACTTACTTAGGAGGAGGAGCATTGTGCATCTTGGATGAGGGCATCAAGCCCTAGATAGCATGGGGTAGCTTGGACTTTTGGATGGACACTTGGAGTTGGCCTAGGGATTCCTAGGTTGCCACAATGTTCTTGCAGGGGTAGTTGACCCAGTGGAGTACATGGCTTAGGAGGAGTGATGGAGTATGTGTGGACTTGGGATGGAGAGATGTGGACATATCATGAGTTCTTACACCATCTTGGAGCTCTAATTGTGTATTACATCACCTTGAAGCATGACATGTACCCTTGGAGTGGAGTGCTTCACTTGTGTAGGCCTATATGTGCCTGTTCTAGGTTGCTTGTAAGGGCATTGGCCCACATTATATTGTTGGCCTCCCTTACCTCCCATATATATAAAGGAAGGTGAGAGTCCTTTCATCATTATCATCGTACTCTTCTCTTTGTACTCGTATTCTTGGAGTGATTCACTAGGGTTCATGAAGAAACCATAGGAGAATCTATAGAAGGGAAGGAGAATGTCTTTGTTGGAGATTGCTCTTGTGATTAGGGTTTTCTCTTATGAAGAAGAAGACATTGGTGATGATCACTCTTCTCTCTCTCAGATCTTCATTTCTACTTGATCTCTCTCTCTCTCTCTTGGATCTTCATTTGTACTTGATCTCTCTCTCTCTCTCTCTCTCTCTCTCTCTCTCTCTCTCTCAGATTCACAAGGATTTATAGTCTTCTTAGAGCAACTTGAAGTTTAGGGTTAGGGTTTATCCCTTGGAGACTTGAAATCAGGGTTTTGCGATAAAACTCTAGGGTATATTTAGTGAAGAAGAGAAAAGGACATCTTGCCTTAGAGGACTTGTTTAAGTGGTTCTTGTATGTTGGAACTCCTTGGTTGAGCTATGGATTTTCTTGGTTTTCCCTTGCTAGGGTTTTGGAGAGCTAGAGGATTGTACTAGCTTTGTGATAATGTTATGTTGTGTACAACAACTTCATCTTATGTTATTAATGAAGTTTTCAGCTGTCCAACACTTGTGTAATTTCCAAATTTGATTTTCAGCGATCTATGTTCTTCATGTAGTTATTTATAGTTATATGTCTTGCTGATTTGACATAAGTGAAGGGCAATTTTGTTGAGTGATTTGACATCATCTTTGAAGAATTTAAGGGTTGTTTTGTGTGATGTCATGTTCCCAAGAGTAGGCCAGCAGGGAATGACTTAGTAGTTTATCCATTCCCGTAGACTATAGTCGGGCACAAACAGGGAACAAGAAGAGAAATAAGGGTGAATTAGTGGTTAAACGATGAATTAAGCCAAAAAGCATAGGAAAAGTCACTTAAGCTAAAGTCAACGAAGAAATAAAAGAAAAAGGTGTTGAGGGGAAGACTTAATTAATTAATCACTCACCTTAGGAGGAAAAGCGCCTAGCTTAAGTGATGTCAACGAAGAATTAGAACGAGAAGGGTATAAGAGGAGGAATTCGACCTAATTCCTCATTATGTTATGATTTGATGTTGAGAGAGTTCGAAAGGAGGAAATTGACCTCTTTGTTGTTTTGTGGATTTCTAAAAGAAACCACCACCTAGATCGGTTCCGGTGTTGGAAGACACACCCTAGCCTATCGAAGATACCATCCAGGTATTTCACCGTGCCAGTTCAGGAGTATCCAGATTTATTGTAGTGATTGTGCAGCTCGGCCAGTGAGGGCGCAAGGGTTAGAGAGGGTTTTGTGTAACTGGACGAGACTAGGGTTTATCTTGCAGATTCCTTCCGACCCAGTAGAGAATCAACTAGGGCACTTCTTTTGAGCCACCAGACATCAAATTCTGACGGTGGAATCTACCAGGGCGCATCAGACAGCCTGGAAGTGCACAACTCTTGAGGAGGGATGTTAGGGGTTTCAGGGAGTGTTCCGAACCAGATGAGAGGAAACCCTTCTAACCCAATGTAGAGGAGGCCAGAGCACACATTTCGAGACAGATATCATTGGATTCCAACGGTGGAATCACTAGGGTGCACTCACAGAGCCTAGGAGGTGTGCAACCCCCCAGGGGATGTCATCCAGAGCTTCAGAGGTCAGATCTGTTGAATTTTTTATGATTAGCTCAAGCACATGTAGTTTATTTCTGTTTTAGCATTAACTTGAACCATAACCACTGCAGCAACAATACACTAGTTGCAATAAACCAAGATCACAAGAAGAATAACCATGCACAAAAGACACCAGAAATTATACTGGGAAAACCGTTCTCAACCAAGGGAAAAACCTAGCGATCCTTTTGCTATATTGCCAATAGAAGAGCCTCTCTCCATCAAAAATACAAGTGCCAACAAAGGTGGCCCTCAAGACAAAACCCGAGCACACAATAGGGTGCTCTATGACCAAGGACGATAGTGCCTAGTAAAGAGTGCACACTTCAATCCTCCTAATTTCAGACCATGCATTGAGTTAGTGAGAGAGATGATCCACAATGGGGATCTATCGCTTATTTATACAAGACTTCACTCAACCAATAGACATGTAACTTGGCACAATAGGGCCAACCTGTACAACTAGATAATATAATTAATGTTAGACACAATATTAATTATCTTTACATGGTGGGGCCGATTTGTACCCTTTACAACACAAATTAGAGTTTTACCAAAGTATTACTCTCTGACAATATAGCAAGGGATCTCACACATGCTCTAGTTCTCTGCCACTAGGGACACATCCACATGTTCTCAACCAGAGGGACGTCACTCTCGACAGATCAACTCAACTAAGTCCATAGGAGTAATATCTAGAGAGCCATCTCAAGTCGACTCAACTAAGTCCATAGGAGTCTGACAGGAGACCATCTCAAGTCATCTCAACTCAGTCCAAAGCACGACAAGAGACCACGCATCATCTCAACTCAGTCCAGAGGAGTATGACACACCCATCACATGGGCTCTCTCACAGATCGTCTCAACTCAGTCCAGAGGAGAACGGCCTGGAGAATGTCTCATGAAGCTGCAATCAACAACAAGATCTTTAGTCCGACAGTTACCGGGAGGAGCCTAGAGGCCAGGGCGCTCAGTTTGGGACAGTTTCCAGTCTGTTCTGTCGAGTATAGCCACCAGGGCGAGTTTTCCAGTATTTGCAGCATTTGTCATGAGTTTCCGGAACTGCATTTTGTCGATCTATCCGTGCATGCACAGATCTACCTTCATGTTCTATTCATGGGTATTTTATATTACTTGCTTTGTATTCCAGTGACGATCCATGAGATCTAGATGATGATTATTTTCCCTGCTTTCAGCATATAATTGTATTTCTAGCTTTTTCCTCATAATACATACTATTGAGATGGTGTTTGTACCTTATTCCACATGCATCGTATATACTACCTAAACATTATTTGTATGACACACACATGCGAAAATCACCAAGCATGTTAAACAATTAACTCAAACGCATCCAAAAACCCCCAGAGTATTAGATACGAGAGACAAAACAGTAGTTCAACAGTAGATATCAAGATCAGGTGGATTTGGGATATTTTAGTGGTATCAGAGCCTTCTTCCTGCCAGTCTGTGAAGAAATGCTTCTCATGACCCCATGATTCCGAGAACAGGTGAAGAATACCCAGAGGGTCGAGGACACATTGGGGACGAGTACATTCAGTACCACAGAGATCATAGCAGAGACAAGAACAGAAGGGACTATACTCCCTTCCACACTCAGTCGGATACAGAGCCAGAGTTAGAGGACAAAGAGCACATCATCTCTGACACAAAGGCAGAGATAGAGAGGAGTATGGGTGACAAACGAGAGACACCAGAGGGTAGGGGGAAAGGCCCGAGACACATATTGACGGTACGCAGGCCATCTTGAATGACCTAGCCAAAGGACAGCAGGACATGATGAACGCCATAGCACAAATGGTCATCAGTACACAGATGATCTAGCAATAGAGTGAGCACTATAGGTGCCAATGCCGCAGGAGGAGCGAGTGGTTCAAGAGGACTCCAAGGAGGTGGGCTAGTGGCTCCAGTGGATCTCAGGGCGGAGCGAGTGGACACCCTTCACCTATCCGTGCCTGTACATCATCTCGGAGGATTCCCCGACCTTTATATCCACAGTTCCAGGGGGGATAGCCGTTGCGACAACCAGGGCATGCATGAAGACAGCCAGGTTAGGGACAGGCAGTGCCACAAGATCCATTCGGAGAGTACAAGAGAGATTACTTGGCACTAGGATTGGAGTTCCATGCAGACATGAGTTTGCTACACTATTGTTCGATCAGGTATCAGAACAGACCCCGAGAGGCACATAAGGGAAATGGGCAAACTCAAAACATGGAATTCATCAAGAAAGTGGGAAAGCTAAACATTCCTACTTTCGACCGATCATCACAATGCTTAGCTCATGCATGGGTACATACGCTTGAAACATATTTCAAGCTTAACCCAATGACAAAGTCAAAAGCTATCAGCTTCACCACCTTGCACTTGGATGGGGGGGGGCCACGAATGGTGGTACCATGAGCTAGTGACCTTGGGTCACAGCCACAATACTTCATACTTGGAGTTCACTGAGAGGTTGATGGAGAGGTTTGACAGGAGAGATCCAAAGCTCCATTTCAGGGACCTTACACAGTTGAGGCCTGTTATCGCGCAGTTGTAGTAAGGATAAAGGCTAGAGATTGAAGAGGCAAACTGGCGTAACTGGAACCAATCCCACCCAATGTCACCTCAATGGGATGGTTCTTTTTGTTTAGGGAGGTAAGGCCCAGGGGAGACGTCCCCGATGACCTATTTTTTTGAAAAGACAAAGGATTATAAGACAAAGATAAGTTCCCCCCCTCACAAGTCACCACCGAGCAGATAGTCCGACTAACCAACCAATAAAGAGAAGTATAACCAAAAGATATGTACCTGCCCGAGAAAAAGCAACAAGAAATATGTATGTGCAAGCTCACTCACTTGGTTAGTACTTCATATAATTGATGACTATCTGATATATATAAGCAATTGACTAATAAATGTTGACGAACTCAATGTTTATAAAATAGCAATGATATGTAATGTCACTTCTTCAATAAATATTTAAGAAAAACGTGGCATTCAATGTAATAATCAACACTTCATTCAAGTAATGCCCTTAAATAACCATTCAATTGCTCATAAGAAAAACGTTAGTTGCACAAGTGATATTAATAGCAAGAGATGACGGCAACAGTAGATTAGCAAGATTAGTTTTTTTAAGCTAGGGTTAGTAGTTAGGGTTTCATTCAAAATGTTGAGAGTGGTTTTGATCATGACATTCACAAGCTTGGTCTTAGATCAGTGTGTTTCCAGGGTTAATGGAGTCAAAAGGAGGGCGCAGGAGCTGAAGGATCAAGAAGATAGTAAAGCTAAGGACTGGAAGGTGAAGCTTTGAGGTGTTTCTATGGCAAGGCCTCAAAGTCAAAACCCTAGGGGAGAGAGACTCACTTCAGTGTAGGGGAACTAGGCCTCAATGCTCTCTCCTCCTTCCTTAACTCAACGACAAAACGTCTAGCACAAAAAGTGGCATAAAACTAAGACAAGAGGATTGCAAGGAAACGTGCTGCTACGACAAGGCTTTACCAGCAAACCCTAGAAAAACGGCTCATCAAGGTGTAGTTGAACTAGGCCCTGATGCGTCTTCTTCTTCTTAGCTCAGAGAAGTAAAACGGCTAGCATAGAAGAGGAAGGATAGAGTGTAGCTAAGGCTAGGCTCAATCCTCTTCAGCATGAAAGAGTAGAGTGTTGCTAGGGAAAGGCTCTGTCTCAGTTCAGCAAATGAAATGGCTAAGAATCTTGACGAGGACATGAGACAAGGACCTACAATGTGTGCTTGTCCCCTAGGGTTTATTCAGCAAATTATAACCATAAATGCCAGAGAAATAAGACTACAACCATTCAATTAAGAAGTTTTGCAGAAATTTACTTACATTCAACCAAGAAATCAAGTAGCAAACCCTAGTTGTAACACCTTCCACCAAGATAAATGCCAAAATGCCAATAAAAAGTCTCCTTCAATAGGTGCGCCTCAAAATTTCAGCCAAAACCCTAAAGAGGGCGCAAATTTCAAACCTCACCAAGTGGTGAGTGAGAGATGATGAAAAAATGAGAGTGAAAACCCTAAAATTATACTGTATCATGACCTAATTTCACTTTTAGGTCATAAAAAGGCYGACAAGGCCAAAATACTAAAAATCATATTGTTTTACATTAAATGTTCAAAATTAAACCCTAATCAAGCTAAAGAGAGACGTCATGCCCCTTTAAGGGAGATGTTATCCCCTTCTAGAGCAAATGCAGCATCCTAGAGCAAAACGTTAGCCCTCCTTGGGCTTCTCCAACCTGCCACACGTGCCAACACTGCCTCCCAAGACTTCCATAAAGTTGGATGACGTCATGATCATCATGGGTGATGTCCTAGGCATTCCAAGGCAAACGTTCCACTAAAAAGGGCACAATCCCCCTAGGTCAAGCTCTACCAGGGTGCCTCTGGTGGAACGTCCTCCTCTTCTCCGGTGCAAAGCCCCTGATCCATCTCTGTCCTGTCTTTGCCCCCTGATGGGGTCTCAGCATCCATCTAATGGGCTCTTCAGCCCCATGGAGGTCTGAACTGATCATCTCCCCATGTGTACCGGTCTAAAATGGTACCTGTCTGCCGGGCGTGATCCTGCACATCAACAGCTACGCCCTCCGTGGGCTCATAAGTTACAAGGATCATAGCAATGTCAATCACATCGCATCATCAATATTATTAAACATGTACATAAAATCCCTAATACATCAGTGAAAACCTCAAAGACATTACACGAGCCTGCAATAAAAGTTTGGAGAAAATGATAGGGCGTCCTATTGGGCTAGTGTCTACTGGAAAAGGAAAGTTTCTGGAAGAGAGCTCATTGGAGCCATGTAAGTGGGTGAGGTGGTCAAAGGATGTCCTGGCAAGTGGGTGCAGTGGGAACAGAGGATGCAAGGCTTTATCTATGGGCGCCTTTGTAGACGACGAGTTGCACCTGTCCCAGATGCAAATCTTTCCAAACCCATGTCTTTATTCTTTTATTCTTTTATTGCTTTTTCTTCAAGAGGCTAATCAGGGAACACTGCCCTAGCGTGGTGACCAGTGGTGACAGCATTACCCACAAGTACTTTTGCAGAAATGAGAAGGTTGGCTCGTGATGAGAACCCCTTTCCCTTGGCCATGCAACCAAGAGTCACTACCCTGGCATGGTAACCAGATGGTGGTAATGTCATACTGCTAGGTACCCATGGACCTATTAGGCTGGCTCATGATAAGACCCCCTATCCTCTGACTAGGTCTTTTTTTGTTATTTTTTTATGGGTCCCTCTTGTTTCTTGTTGAGAAGCCTTTTATTGCTTTCTCGAAGATCCCTGGGCGAAGCATCTCGAGGTTTTATTCTTAGGCTTTTATCTTTTTCCATCTTGCTTTTACCTTCTGGGCCTTTATCCCCTTCTTCCCACGAGGTAAGGTGCAATCCTGTAAATAGGTCAACCCATTACCCGAACAAGTGTAAGGGATAGATGGGCAGGAAGCAAGATGAAAAAGTGGTGTTATGATGGGAGCGGACGATGGCTTTTCAGAAGCCCTCCCGAGTGGCAAACCAAAACCTACGGGCACAGGCTTACTATGGCATCCTGTCAATCCCCCCAGACATGGTCAAGTGAGCAAGCGTAAGATCTAAGCATTTGTTAGAAATAAAAGGAAACAGATGCACATATTCAAGGGTTTTGATGATCAAAGTGACACATACCATGATACCCGGACTCATTACCTCATGGAGCAAGAGCCATCTCTGACACAAGACCAAGCCGATGGTGATGGATGTTGCTACTGCTGACAAGGTAGAGGCGCTGAAATGAAGAAAAGGTGGGCCCTCCAGGGCCATGCTAAAGTCGATCCGGCTCTCGGTACTCCATGTCTAGGACCTATGGGCCTCGAGACATGATCTCCTAGTTATCCCTAAAAGTGGGGAATAACAAGGCCTTCATCACAGAGTTCCAGCGGAAGGCAGTGGCCGTATCAGATATATCGGAGCACAGATTGGTGATGTTGTTCACCGAGCCATTGACGGAGCTAATGAGGGGTTGGGTTAAGGCTTTCAAGCTTCACACCCTACATGAGGCCATTGTGCGCACAAGAGACATGGGGGACTCAACACTGAAACCTAAAACCTTTACCAAACCCTTTGTACCACAAAGAGACAAAGATTAGAAAAATCCTCAAAGGAAATGGAAGGGTAAGCCCAAGTTGGACGATGACACCAGACGGGAGTTGATGAGGAAGAATCTTTTCTTCTCTTGCAGAGACCCCTGGGTCCCGGGGCATAGATGTATGGGAAAGGGACAGATCCACTACATTGAGGTGGAATCAGGTAGTGAGAAGGAGGATGAGGAGATTGGGGCACAGACAGACAGTGATTCAGAGGATGAGACCACACGAGCCAGAGCAGCAACCGAAGAAACCTCAAATGCCGACAAAGGCACAACCCAAGGAGGAGACAAAACCTCGTAGAGAGGTGAAAGGGGGAACAATTGCAACCCTTTCCGGAGTACCCAGGTACAACACTCTCAGGCTCAAGGGCCTTGTACAAGGACAGTGCATGACAGCTCTAGTTGATGGTGGGGCCACCCACAATTTCATAGATGCATCCTTAGTAGCCTAGAGGGGGCTACGCACTAAAGAGTTTGAGGGATTCCACATGGCAGTGGAAGATGGATACACGATGACATGTTTGGACATGGTCCAAAACCTAGAGGTCAAGCTAGGCAACTACACCCTTACGGAGACCTTTATGTAGTTGACCTATCAGATACAAATGCAGTGTTGGTGGTACAGTGGTTATATTCATTGGGGAAGATTGGGTTCAAATATCAAACATTAACCATGAGATTCAGAGACGCCAGTGGATGGAGAGTGGTACTGAGAGGTATGCCTACAGGAGCACCCCAAGTAGTGTCAGCGAAGAGGATGGAGCAGATCTTCCATCACGGTGATGTATCTTATGCAGGAGAGTGTTTGATCACCACCCGGAAGGATTCAGAGAGCAGAGAGCATTACCATCCATAGATCAAGAAGTTTCTGAGCCAGTATGAGCTAGTGTTTGGGACGATACCACCAAGGAGACCACCAGACAGGGGATTCAAGTAGACGATTGAGTTGGAGGCAGAGGCTACACTGGTGATCACCACGCCTTATAGGCACCCCAAGAGATTCAAGGATGAGATTGCGAAAGCAATCAAAGAATTGCTTGCGATGGGAAACATCAGACCCAGCACAAGTCCTTTCGCTTCTTCAGTCGTTCCAGTACTGAAGAAGGATGGCTCATTGAGGATGTGCATTGATTATAGAGCTCTCAACAAGAAAACGATCAAGAACATGTACCCCATTCTGCGCATATATGAGTTGATGAACGAGTTACATGGGGCAATTTTCTTCACCAAGATTGATCTGCGGTCAGGATATCATCAGATCAACATCAAGGAGCAGGACATAGAAAAGACAGCATTCAAATGCCATTTCAGACATTTCGAGCTCTTGGTCATGCCGTTTGGATTGACCAACGCACCTGCCACTTTCCAATCTTGCATGAACCACATCTTCAGAGGGCAGTTGAGGAAGTACCTTTTGGTATTCTTCGATGACATTGATTTACAGCAGGACATGGGATGAGCATCTAGCACATTTGGAGGAAGTCTTGGGCATTATGTAGGCACAGTCATTATATGCCAAGGAGTCCAAATGTGAGTTTGGGATGAGAGAACTACTGTACTTGGGCCATATCATCAGTGAGCAAGCAGTACAGGTTCACCAGGAGAAGATCAGGGCCATTCTGGATTGGCCAACACCCAAGAACCTCACGGAGTTGAAGGGATTCTTTGGGTTATGCAGTTACTACAAGCGATTTGTCAGAGACTTTTCACAGTTGGGAGCACCGCTCACATATCTCACCAAGAAGGGTGATTTTCATTGGACAGAGGAGTCACAACAGACATTTGAGAAAATGAAGTAGGTTATGAACACATGCCCTATTCTAGCCCTTCCGGATTTCTCTCGGTTGTTTGTCTTAGAGTGCGACGCATCAGGGGTGGGGATTGGAGCAATTTTGATGCAAGGAGGCCATCCCATTGTGTTCGAGAGAAGGAATCTCAACGAGTCGGAGAGACTCTACTCTATTTACGACAAGGAAATGTTGGCAATCATGCATGCTTTAACCAAATTCAGGCAGTATCTGGTGGGTAGCAGATTTGTAGTGAAGACTGATCACAACAATCTAAAGTATTTCCTGGATCAGAAAGACCTCAGTGAGAGACAGCAAAAGTGGGTCTCAAACATCCAAGCCTTTGACCTCAGTGAGAGACAGCAAAAGGGAAAGAGGAACGTCATAGCAAATGCCTTGTCCAGGAGGCCAGCAGGGTGTTCGATGATGGATATTTGCACAGACTGGAAAGCACATTTCTTGGTGGAGTACTCCAAAAACAAATTTCCTTGTGAGGTATTGGATGGACAAGTAGTTGATGATAGAAACTGGGTGCTAGACAATGTCATTTTCTACAAGGACCGGGTCTACTTGGTTCTAGAATCTACATTAAGAGGGAAGATTTTGATGGCGTGTCACGATTCCCCTGCACCTGGGCACCAAAGGTATTTCAAAACTTACAAGCATATCAAGGAGAGATTCTCATGGAAGGGTCTCAAGGATGGTATATTGAAACACATCTGAGAGTGCACGACTTGTCAGCAGAACAAGTCTGAGTAGACACACCCCACGGGGTTACTTCAGCCTCTACCCATTCCAGAGCAAAAATGGGAGAGCATTTCTATGGACTTCATTACAGGTCTTCCTCCAGTGCAGAGCAAGGACTATATATTTGTGGTGGTTGACAAGGTGACCAAATTTGCACATTTCTTTGCCATACCCACAGACTACAAGGCCATACAGGTAGTGGAGCTATTTTTCAAAAAGGTTTTCCAGTTGCACGGTTTACCCAAGCAAATAGTCAGTGATAGAGATGGGTGCTTCATCAGCGCGTTTTGGCAGGAGATTTTTTGGTTGGTGGGCATAGAGCTAGCCACAAGTACCAGCTACCACCCACAAACAAATGGGCAGACAAAGATTGTCAACAAATTGGTGGAGGGGTATCTGAAAAACTATGTGGGGAGGCAGCAGCACACATGAGTGAGGTGGTTGCACATGGGTGAGTATTGTTACAACACGACTTACCATATGTCTATCAGGATGTCACCATTTAGAGCATTGTATGGATATGATACACCCTCTTTTGTAGAGACTATGTTTGGGGAGAGCATGGTCCCAAGGGCCAAAGACTAGGTTGAGGAGAGTCAAAGGATTCTACGGGCAATAAAGGAGAACTTACAGGTAGCTCAAAACTAGTAGAAGATCTATGCAGACAGACAGAGGATAGAGCACAGTTTCGAGGTAGGGGACTTGGTTTTCCTGCGTTTACAGCCCTACAGACAATCCTCCTTGAAAAGGAGCGGGGGCAGAGAAACTGAAGCCTAGATTTTATGGACCACATAGAGTCATCAGGAGGGTAGGCGAGATGGCATATGAGATAGTGCTACCGGAAGGTAGCAAGATTCACAACGTCTTTCACGTTTCTTGCCTTAAAAAGGAAGTGGGATAGCATGTTAACATTTCAGAGGAGTTGCCACCCTCGGATGAGGAGGGTCAGTTGGAGCTAGTGCCATAGGAGGTGCTCGAGCAAAGATAACACAGATTGAGGAGCAGAATCATCAAGGAGTGCTTAGTTAGATGGAGGGGACTTCCACTGGAGGATGCCACATGAGAGGGAGAGCATATATTGCAGCACCTAGGATTGATGTTGCTTGAGGACAAGCAATCTCAGGAAGGGAGGACTGTGATGTCCCATTCCCAAGAGTAGGCCAACAGGGAGTGACTCCTAGTAGTCTATCTGTTCCCGTAGACTATAGTCAAGCATAAACAGGGAACAAGAGGAGAAATAAGGGTGAATTAGTGGCTAAACGATGAATTAAGCCAAAAAGCATTGGAAAAGTCACTCAAGCTAAAGTCAAGTTGAGGGGGAGACTTAATTAATTAATCACTCACCTTAGGAAGAAAAGCACCTAGCTTAAGTGATGTCAACAGAGAATTAGATCGGGAAGGGTATAAGAGGAGGAATTCGACCTAATTCCTCAATATGTTATGATTTGATGTTGAGAGAGTTCCAGAGGAGGAAATCGACCTCTTTGTTGTTTTGTGGATTTCTGGAGGAAACCACCACCTAGATCGGTTTCGATGTTCGAAGACACACCCTAGGCTGAGCTAGCCTATCAGAGATACCATCTAGGTATTTCACCATGAAGTTCAGGAGTATCCATATTTATCGCAGTGATTGCGCAGCTCGGTCAGTGGCACAAGGGTTAGAGAGGGTTTTGTGTAGTTGCAAGAGACTAGGGTTTATCTTGCAGATTCCTTCCGATCCAGTTGAGGATCAGCCAGGGTGCTTCTTTTGAGCCACCTGACATCAGATTCTGACGATGGAATCTACCAGGGCACATCAAACATCCAGGAAGTGCGCAGCTCTTGAGGAGGGACGTTTGGGGTTTCAAGGGGTGTTTCGGACCAGATCAGAGGAAACCCTTCCGACCCAATATAGAGGAGGCCTAGGCGCACATTTCGAGATAGATATCATTGGATTCCGACTGTGGAATCACTAGGGTGCACTCATAGAGCCTAGGAGGGGTGCAACCCCCCAAGGGATGTCATCCAGAGATTCAGAGGTCAAATCTTCAGTCCGACGGTTACCAGGAGGAGCCTAGAGGCTAGGGCACTCTGTTTGGGATAGTTTCCAGTCCATTTTGTGGAGTATAGCCACCAAGGCGACTTTTTCGTTATTTGTAACAATTGTCGTGAGTTTCTGAAACTGGATTTTGTCGATCTATCTGTGCATGCGTAGATCTACCTTCATCTTTTGTTCACGGGTATTTTGTATTAGTTGCTTTGTATTCCAGTGACGATCCATGAGATCTAGTTGATGATTATTTTCCCTGCTTTCAGCATATCATTGTATTTCCTGCTTTTTCCTCGTAATACATACTATTGAGATAGTGTTTGTTTCTTATTCCACATGCATCGTAAATATTGCTTAAACATAATTTGTATGACACACACATGCGAAAATCACCAAGCATGTTAAACAATTAACTCAAACGCATCCAGAAACCCCCAGAGTATCAGATCCGAGAGACAAAACACTAGTTCAGCAATAGATATCCAGATTAGTTGGATTTAGGATATTTCATTTTGTTGTTCTTATATCTGTTGTAAAAGTGAATTTTAAATCTGTTTTATGCATGATAAGTTGCCCTAGAGGGATGAAATTTATCAAGACATTTTGATACCTTTTCTCAATGGATTGCCAAGAAGATAGGGTTGTTAGAAAGTGAAATATTTTATCTTTTCCGTTGTTGTTTTATACTATATTTCATAACATCCCTAAGGCTGAAATTCACGGGGTAAAGATCCGGGAATCCTTTTGGATTAGAGGTGAAATTTCTGAACTTTGAATTTTTACGAGAAATTTCTACAACTTGAACCAATGGAGATTGGATTTGAAAGGGGAGGTTGCTTTCTAAGTCTTTTGACCAATTTGGAGGATAGGAAAATGATATGAACCTCCAAAGTCAATGATCCGTATATGTCCACCTGCTGCAGCAATGAGTCTTTTCACCAGAAACCAGTCATATCTCTTCCCATTTAAATCATTCCCGATGCTTTTGTTTAACCAGGTTGGGCCCAATTCAACAGGTTCAAATTTCAATGTCAAACAAATTTGCTTCCTCAGAAAGATTCAAGAAGTGAATTGCAAGTGGGTCCTCTCTAGCTTCCATTCCCCACTTCTCTATGTTATTCAAAAGTGAGGTTTAGATCTCCCCCAAGGATCAAATCTGGGGAGTCCATAAGACCTCTGTCTATGATCTCCTCCTAGAGCACCTGCATGTTTTCAGAGGACCAATACATATTCAAAAAGGTTTAGGTTCAATGAATTGTTTCTTTTTTTTCATTTCTTAACTTGTCAGAGACTTTACTACTTTAGCTCACTTTAGAGTTTTGCAGTTTATGCTATCTCTTTTAAAAATTGGGCACATGGAATATTTGGTAAGCATTACAAGTGATATCGTTTTATAAATCTTTGGGCATGATCTCAAATGGCCTATTTCATCTCATTATTGATGTTATCTATTAGATGTTGATGACAGATGTTAACAATTATCTGTTGAAAGTTGATGTTATGGTTGATTTTATAATTTATAAAGGCTAGATGGTTGATTGATGTTATATGTGTACTAAATGGTTGACATTATAATGATTAATCTACTACGGATTACATTTCTGGCTTCTTAAAAATGTAGTATTGGTCTACAAGTATAACAAAATCTATGCTTTCAGTTTTCTCTAATTAATTTGGCATTCTGCTTGTTTTCTTTGAATCTGCATGCATTAAAATATATTAAAGTATATATTATATAAAAACACTCCTGGAATGCCTCGATCCTAGAGGGTTTTAAAAATTAGTGCTTCACATTCCCACTTCCCATGTAGTATCCCCAATGCTTACTAGGCTAGGATATTAGTGCTATGTTGTATACGTAAGTGTTCTTGGTTGAGTGTCAAACAATTTGCATTACATATGTTCTTTATGCCATAAACTGGTTGACAAATTTCTACAAGCAGTTTACATACATTTTACTAATAACTTTTGTCAAACATATTGCATGTAATCCAAGTGCTCACAAAATAGAAAAGACACCATGGGCATTTTTATTATGGATGGAACCCAATCACAACAATACAAATCTTATATTGGTTGCTATGGCAGCTGCAATACATCAATAACAACACACAACCAAAAACCTGGAGATGATGTCGTTGCCACCTCAAGAGATGGTGCATCCTCCTCCCCACTGCAGAAAGGATAACGTCTAGCCTCAAACCCTAATCCTGTACATCTGTCGTTCCTGCAACAACTAATTATTTATTCTTCCTACACCCGTTGTTCCTGCGGTCACTGTTATTGCAGTCGCTATTCTTGTAGCCGCTATTCTTGCAGATCTGTTCCTGTAGCCGCTATTCCTGCAGTCATTGTTATTGCAACCGCTATTCCTGCAGATCTGTTTCTGCAGTCGTCGTTCCTCCAACCACTATTCCTAAAGCCGCTATTACTGCAAATTTGTTCCTGCAGTCGTTGTTCTTGCAGTCGCTATTCCTATAGATCTATTCCAGTAATCGTTATTCCTGCAGTCGTTGTTCTTACAATCGTTATTCCTACAGATTTGTTCTTCCTATAGAAACTACTCCACGAACCTCCTATCCAAGTCA
Source organism: Picea mariana (assembly GCA_032191745.1). NCBI lineage: Eukaryota > Viridiplantae > Streptophyta > Pinopsida > Pinales > Pinaceae > Picea > Picea mariana. Next base: position 58,546 of record JASDQU010589753.1, read on the forward strand.
CTACACCTCCACAACTAAAATCAATCCACAAGATGAAGCTCACGTCAAGATCCCAGATAGATCCTCCTCCTTGTCTAGCTAGGGTGAATATTGTACCACCGAAAACAAACTCAAATGGAAGGGTTTTTCCAAAACCCCAACAAAAACCTTGGTTCACAAGAGCACTCCAAACAAGAGATCAATCCAAAACATAATGATGAAAGTGGAATGCTAGCCCTCCTTTTATTCTTCTTCCATGCCCCTTCTAGATCTTTCCCCTTTGACTTAATCCACATGACCCTTATTCCCCTTTTAATTTTCACTTAAAGATTGAAGTCACCTTTTTCTAATGTTTAAGTGACTATTAATCTTACAGTTGCTTTTTAACCACTTTTTAATGTCGGAAACTGGTTAATATGCTTTTAAGACATCTTCGAACACTGGAAGTCCCTTCCTCATCATCCCAACCTTTAGAGCTTTTTGTCTCGGTTCCAACGAGCTATTACACTAAGATGTTTCCTCAAATAATATGATCCAAATAACACCTTTAGTGCTTTTAATTAGATTATGCTCAATAATACTCCTGAATTACAAGAATCGTTGTAATGCCACAGAACCAAGAACGAATTGTGTGAAAGTGATCCCCATGATGAAAGATAATAAATGAACAAGGTTGGGCCTCGTATAACTCCTCCAAACCCTTCGAGCTCACTGGTAACATAACCTCACCACTCTGTCCTGGCTGACACAAACCTCGGAATTCATCTCCAACTGTATAACAAGGAAGCCCAAAAACGGGGACATGACAGTCTTCCCTTCCCAAAGATTGTTTGTTCTCAAGCAATGCCATAACACCCATAGGAACAACAAGTTGAACCAAACTGAAACTAATAGTGATCCCTGGGTCCCAAAATAATCTGAAAGATGCGGAGCACCTACTGCCCACAATATTGTCCTACAATGTACTAAGACAAGAGGCCCCCTAAAGGCCACCGATCAATAGAGAAATCAGATACTGTGAAGACCCAATCCACCCTTCATAGAATATCCCACCTAGGAAACCAATCTACTACTCCATATGAATAGGCTCCTGGAAGTAACAGTTAGCTCTCCCATCTGCACCAACTACCAAACTGTCAACCCATAAAATCCATGGGTCCCATGCTATCACCAGAAAGGACCCAACATGTTGACATTGCGCCACTTTGATCATAAATATCTAACCCTCCTGCCTAGATTGCATCCTCCACTCCTACAACCCCAAGTTGTAATGCCTCAAAGAATCATCCCCACTATAGAGGATCATATCCTGTTAATGTATCTCAGTGAAGTCAACCAAACCAACTCTAAAATCAAACATCTAGGAGAAGTCTATGTGATCACAAACTGATAGGGCATCAATGACACCTAATCTCCAAGTGTCAAAGGGGAAAGCCCTAATACTCCAACACCCCAAGCCTACTGCAATCATCTAGGCATCGTCCGAAAAATCTCCCAACACCTTGTCTGCAAAACCACTCCATGCGAACCTCTCTCGGACCTGCCTATAAGTGGTAAAGTCACCAAGGTCCCAAACTAACCTATATGATGTGAAACACCCTCTACTCATAGCATTGATCTGCAAGGTGCTAAAACAAGAATCCACCTGACTGCCCCTTATAAGCCAAGAAATCATAAGTTGCACTAACTCGATCAACTCCTCAAAAGACCACTCCTACGAGCAACCAATCTTAATCATCCCAAGAGTAAACTCTGGAAACACTGCAGTCCCAGGTACCCACTATCATGAATCATACTCCATCGAGGCACCTCAATGAAGTCAGAAGCTCCCAATCCACAACTATACTCGATCCTAGATATCGTGAGGGAAAAACAATCTCGCCATATAGAAAATAACTCCACAACTCCTATCACAACATCCCCACAACAACGCAGACCAATCACTGCCTCATCTCTATCGGTCATCATCCTCATCTGAAGCCAATCCATTCTTTAGATGAATGCCAGGATCCCACCACCAAATTGGAAATCCACCACTCCCAATGCCTGCTGAAAACTCTGTGAACGATCCAACAGGGTTTGGATCTCCTCTTGTGCACCATGTGCACTAATCACCCTATCCAAATGAAAGAACTTTGTCATGGCCATAATCTCACCCAATTGAGTCAAGTGAACCTCCAATGTCCCGTTGTATATAATGAGGGCATCAAATAATAGCAATAGATGCCTCTGCCACTACTTGCAAGACTGGAAAGTGACTAGTGCGTTCGTCAACCCCAAGGGCATGTCCAAGAAATCATAAGTCTGGAAGAAAACCTGTGAGTCTCTTGCTCCCTGGCCCTCATCTGATGATATCCCAGATGAAGATCGATCATCAAGGGATATGCTACTCCCTAAAGCTCACCCATCCACTCACCGATCATGCGTGTAACCTCAACTCAATGGTATGCTTGAGGACTCTGTCGGGAGGTCTCCCTGGAGGAAACGCCCCAAAACTCCGTTGTACACTATCGTGTGCCAATGAATACCCTTGTATATTGTTTCCTATCACTGATTCATCCCGTATCCTGTAGGTGATAATGTATCCATCACTCTACCAGTGTCGCCTGAACCAGTATCCCAGAGCATGCCCATGTTTGTCATATATTTGTCCACCCAATCCATGGATGCATATACTTCCTTGCAGCCTGCTCCACAAGGAATCTACTCAACTATCTCCTCTGTAGATAAGCCTTGAGCCTTTAGTGGGTTCTCCAAAAGAAACAACGCATGATCCGCACAATGTGAAACAGGAGCATAGTCAAAACCCTTTGCATCATACCTCTCCTCAAGCACCTGCAACTCTCAATGATTCTTGTGTGGAATCGTCACAAGGGGCTCCTCCCTCAACTCATGAGTGTCACTCACGCCCTCATGTGTCACAGCCGCCAAAAATGATGGAATCTCTATTGTAAGTGATGAAGAGCGTGCCAAACTCAACTAGTAACAAAGCTCCTCAACCTCCCTTTCCTTCTCTTCAACGAACTTGAGAGCAAGGTCCCTATCCATGAACTGCTGCAAGTTATCTGAATTCATCTACTCTAATGCTACTTAGATTATGTGCAATTGAGCACTAGTGACTCCACCTGTAACTCCTTTTTGTCTATCCTCCAACGGGGTTTTCCACATAAGGTCTTCAATAAACTTATGAGCACCATTTGCTCTTGTTAATACTTGTACAATTTGCTCCTCTATAACCAAAAATCGATCCTCCAAGTTTTTCAATGTTATTTCATCAACATGGCGTGGACTATCACACAAGGGTCCAACTGACTCACTAGATGATGTTGTGCAATGATGCGACTCCTGTGGACTATATTCCTCATACAAGATTTCTGATCTGTTCTCATCCCAAAATCAACCCCTTCTTTGCCATCTTCCACGCATGGCTCTTGAGAGGATAGATCAATATCCCATGGAAATTTTTCAAACACCCATCCTTCATCATATTGAGGTACAGTCATGCCCTCATCATCATAGGCATCATAAATGGGATAAGGTGTTGAATCCATGTCATAGTTGGGTGCTAGCACACCCTCATCATAAGCATCATACACAGGGAAAGATGTTGCATCCTCAACATTGGCTGAATTGAAAACATCATCATAGGTATACCCATCCATCACACTAGTGTCATCGGTCTCATCGGTTAACTCTAATGGTGTATCATAGGTTGTTGTTTGGTCTTCCTCTATGCACACATCCTCAACATGGCTAGATGCATGCTCCTCCACCTATCCTTCATGCTCGTCTCTCTTCAATTTCTACCCTGTGCCTTTAAAGGAATCCTCGTCCAAGTCCTTGGGCCAGCTTTCGTACTTGATGGTGCAATAGTCTTGTAAGAATATAGTTGCACAGATCTCCTCACCCAATGCTAGATACTCCCAGTAATAAGGCATGTATTTAATTGTTGCTAGCTCCCTCTTGGTTTGTTGAATGTGATGTGAAATTTCAGCCATGAGCTCCTTCCTAGTCTTCATCTTTTCTTACCCCTGTATGTACACAAATCTGATTTTCCTCATTGTTTCCCCTTAGGCTAGCAAGATCTCCAACTCTGATACCACTGTAGTATCCCCAATGCTTAGTAGGATGGGATATTAGTGCTATGTTGCATAAGTAAGTGTTCTTGGTTGTGTGCTTTTGTCAAACAATTTGCATTACATATGTTCTTTATGCCATAAACTGGTTGACAACTTTCTACAAGCATTTTGCATACATTTTACTAATAACTTTTGTCAAACATATTGCATATAATCCAACTGCTCACAAAATAGAAAAGACAACATGGGCATTTTTATTATGGATGGAACCCAATCACAACAATACAAATCTTCTATTGGTTGCTATGGCAGCTTAAATACGTCAATAAATACACACAATAAGCAAACCAAAAACCTGGAAATGATGCCACGGCCACCTCAAGAGATGGTTCGTCCTCCTCCCCACTGCAAAAAAGCTAACATCTAGCCTCAAACCCTAATCCTGTAGATCTTCCATTCCTGCAACAACTAATTCTTTGTTGTTCCTGCAACCGCTAAACCTGCAGATCTATTCTTGTAGTCGTTATTATTGCAGCCACTATTCCTGCATATTTGTTCCTGTAGTCGTTATTCCTACAACCGTTATTCCTGCAGTCGTTTTTCTTGCAGTCGTTATTCCTGCAGTCGTTGTTCCTGCAGATCTGTTCCTACGGCCACTATTCCTACAGTCATTATTCCTACAGCCATTGTTCTTGCAGATCTGTTCCTGCAGTCGTTGTTCTTGCAGTCGCTATTCCTGCATATATGTTCCTTCAGTCGCTATTCCTATAGCAGATGTTCTTGCAGTCGTTATTCCTACAGATTTGTCGTTCCTGCAGCAACTACTCCACGAACCTTCTATCCAAGTCACTACACCTCCACAACTAAAATTGATCCACAAGATGAAGATCCTGGATGGATCCTCCTCCTTTTCTAGCTAGGGTGGATATTGCACCACCGAAACCAAACTCAAATGGAAGGTTTTTTCCAAAACCCCAACGAAAACCTTGGCTCACAAGAGCACTCCAAACAAGAGATCAATCCAAAACATAATGATGACAGTTGACACTGCCCCTCCTTTTATTCTTCTTCCATGCCCCTTCTAAATCTTTCCCCTTTGACTTAATCCACATGACCCTTATTCCTTTTTTAATTTTCACTTAAAGATTAGAGTCACATTTTCCTAATGTTTAAGTGACTATTAATCTTAAAGTTACTTTTTAACCCCTTTTTAATGTCGAAAAGTGGTTAATTTGCTTTTAAAACATCTCCGGATGCTGGAAGTCCCTTCCTCATCATCCCAACCTTTAGAGTTTTTTGTCCCGATTCCAACGAACTAGTACACTAAGGTGTCCCCTCAAATAATATGATCCAAATAACACCTTTAGTGTTTTTAATTAGATTATGCTCAATAATACTCCTGAATTACGAGAATCGTCGGAATGCCACAGAACCAAGAACAATTTGTGTGGAAGTGATCTCGATGATGAAAGATGATAAATGGACCAGGCTTGACCTCATATAACTCCTCCAAACCCTTCAAGCTCACTGGTAACATAACCTCACCCCTTTGTCCTGGCTGACACAAACCCCAAAAGTCATCTCCAACTGTATAACAAGGAAGCCCAAAAACGGGGACATGACATCCCACTCCCAACATCACTGATCTGCAGAATAAACCAGCACCATTCAATGGCAATACCAACATCTAGAAGTCACATGATAACATGACATAATCACCATTAAGAACTAACATGGCCAGTTCTAGGCTCTACAAACCATGACACGACACATTATGCTAACCACCCATGACATAGTTGAATAATCTATACAATTCCTAACCCACATCAATCCTAAAATTAGATGTCTAAAATTAGGACTTAAGAACAAGATTAGAAAGCAAGTTACTATAATGTCTTCTCTATCTCTAGGAATAATTGAATATTTGATAAAAGTTCTCAAAGATATTATATGCCTAGAAAGATGGCAAGAGAGTTTCCATCACAGCAACCCATATTTGATTTTATGATTACATGTAGATACAGGAATATATATTCGTATTCAGGATGAGGCCATAATTACTGAAATTCAAACCTTCACTTTAAATGCTTACTTATGCTAAACTTAAGATGTTACTTATCTAGGGAGCATACAGCAAAACTGATGATCTAAAGACCACCAAAAAAGGACTTATATGGTACAAGAAAAAAAGTGAAAGTATGTCAATGAATGTCATTTACAGAATACTAAAACAACGACTCATGCTACTACTGAATAGTATTTTATCAGATTCACTACACTCTTATCAGGGTTCCTGCTAAAGTGTAAAGTAAATTTGGATAGTCAAATGTTTTTTGCCCTTTCTTAAAACCCTCACAAGGTAACTTTAAGAATTTCCATGGCTTATCTAATTTTAATGGAGATATATGTGATGGCAAAGTGGCCCCAAGATTAGCTAGGTAGAGGAGATAAACTTATCCTATAGAACACAGATGGCTAAACCTACAATGATTCGGGACCATAATATGCCAGGCAAAGCTTGCTGCCAGCTTGACATTTTTTTGTGAGACTTGATTGATTTCATACTAAAGGATCATCCTTGGATTCAAGGTCAAACAAAACAGATCAATCAAGTCTCTCAATATCTGCCAAAATTCCATTTGGTATACAGTTAACAAGAATGAGAAGTTGGCCATCTTTAACATCAATCACAACACTAGTGTCCCCCCTACAAGATGTCATAATTCATAAAGCCAGTTATAGTTTAAATCCCAACTCTCATGCTCTCTACATAGACTCTTGTCTTCGTCACAGTTCAAACCACTCAAAGTGCCATATATAAATATCCAATTCTTTGCGCAAACATGGATTTTTAAACGTGAGGAAATGAACACAGTCTGTCCTTAATGCATGTACAGATAAAGTTCTTCGTACTGAGAGGATTGCACCCTGACAACATCCTAGATCACAAAATTGTTCCTTTGATAGTAGATGCTTGTTTTAAGCAGAGCCACAGAATTGTCATCTCTTGGATCCTATTCTGGACAGAACATTTCAACTAAAGCTTTGTTTCAGAGACTTGCATTCAACCTAGTTCTTGTCAATCTCCAATTATAAGAGCCCAAGACAACAACTGTACTAGCTTAGTGAACAAAAACAACAAAATCATTTGATCTTTGTAAATAGTCCATGCATTCTCTTTTATTCTTTCTCTCTGCTGATTAATCAAAATCATGACCAAACACATAAATGAGGAACTCTGATGAGTGAACATACTGTCGCATATACGACACCAATTCCGAGGCCCAATATGCTGACTAAATGATGAATGCAGTTCGAAAGACTGATAGAAGAATCAAATAGGCAACAACTGAAGTCATAAATGAAATAAGACAGGCTCACTGACAAAGCACGAATCTGCAAAGACACAAGAATTTTTTGTCAGACAGCTTATGAAGAAAACAAATAACTAGCCCTAATATGGTCATTACCATAAGTTATATAGTTATGTGCATGTAATAAGAGTGATGAGGTATTGTGAGGGTCATGTAATTATGAGGCAAAAGATAATTAGAGCAGATGTACCTGTCATTAGTGTGCATGTGCGTGATGTGTCATGTACATTGGTGAAACAACACGTTCCCAACATAGAGTCAGAGAGTGTGTCACTTCATGGGTATAAGAGACCCCCCAAAAACTGAATTGTATAACCACCACCAACATGTAATATATATGAACATTGTTTTAGGTACATTACTTTGTGTTCATGTGTCTAAGTTATGAATGTCACTTGCACACACGCCTTATAACTAACTTTGTTCTTGCCTTTCCCAACCGTGCAACCTGGGTTGAGAAATCACATGCAACAACTAATATATAGTTATGACAAAAGCAAGATTGGACTCTTCATAAACAACTGATTGGTTCACCACTAAACACTGATGATGCCTACAGATGAAGTACATTAGGGATAGTCATTGCTCTTTAAGTTAGTTATGGAGTCATTGATACTGTGGGTTAGTTGTTTGAGTTTTAAGTTATTCATTGCACTTTATGTTAGTCATGGGGGTTTTAAATTAAGTTGTAGTTGGTGGGACATTTATTGCCACAACTCATGTTAAGCAAGTTACAAAAGGAAATCACTTACAAGTGGCAATAGAAATCTTTTTAGGTGAGATTTACTAAAATAAACCCACAAGTGGCAATATGAATCTTGTAATATAGAAGATACTAAAAGAACCGAATGGCGATAGGAATCTTGTTAGGTGGAAGTTACTAACACTAACCCACCAAGTGGCAATAGCAATTGTCTTGGGTGGAAAAATGCTAAAGATCATGCATGCAAGTAAAGCCACCTATCCGACATGCAAAGAACAAAGAGGTTAGAGGGAGAGGGAATTATAAGTAGGCCCCATTACCTCCCAAACCTGCACTTCAAATGTTACAAAGTCCTTTAACAAAGTGCAACCCTAGAGGCACTTAAGAAGATTGCCCAATGTCACCACAACAATACTTCGTTTTGCTTTAGGCTGATTCTTTTTTGGTGCGAGGGGGGCAACTCTAAAAAAAAGTGGTTTTGATGTTTGCTTTTGGAATAAAATTTATAGTGGATTTTACCAAGACTAGTGGCTATCCAATTGGGTTAATTAATTGGATGGTGGATTTTACCAAGACTAGTGTGTATCCAATTGGGTTATGGAGTCTAGGAGAAATGAACAAGAGGGTTTGAATATGATGAAAAGGCGTATTTAGGTCATTAACAATATGCTCTACCTAACCACATGTATCTCCTTCAATACACAGGCATTAAAGGAGGGCCCTTCCAAAGATGCACTGCACAACAAGTACAAAACAGCGAAGTGTAATGTGCAACCATGAATAAGAAAAGGAACTGCAACAGCTTCTTAGTATGCAGAAATGACAGCAGAAATATCCATTTATTGAACCATGATAACAGCAAGAAGTAAGGAGGGTTACATCTCAGCCTTATCTCTTATTATTGGAACAAAATTGCTCTTCTACAAAGATTATACCAGTAATTTGTAACAGTAATTTCAGCCATCAAATTAACCAATAAAAAGTACAAAAAAGATGAAAAACCTCAACTTTAACTTGCCCTTCTTCCAATCCTCCCAAAGGATGTTCAGCAAAGTACTTGGAGGGAATTCCCTATCTTCCAACCATGCCTCTAGCAAATGACTACAAGCCACCTCACCTGAGCCTCTGGAAGGAGGGTTGGAGGAGTCATCTCAGCAAGGGTTGAAGAAAAAACACCAAGGCGGGCAATCAAACATAACAAAAGCTCTAACACAAGTGGGTGTAGAGAGGTTTAAGAGGGCAAGCAACAAACCATTTATGGGGCACTTAGGGCAGTGGAATGCCCCCCAAGTTCCAAAAAGATAGTTCTTGTTATCGCACAATCTGTATTTGCCCAAAGCCCAAGGCAAGTGAGGTAAGATTGGCGTAACAAAGGGGTGACCTATCACTATCACCTTAATAGGAAACCCCTTTCTGTTTTGGATTATGTCAAGATTACCCCAAGGGAGATCTCCCTAGTGACCTAAAAGGCTGATGAAACTAAGACAAGGATGCAAGAATACCCCCCTCTCAGTGGTCACTCAAGTCAAAAGGTTTGTTATGTCTTTAAGAGATGAAGCAAAAGTAAAGACGAAGTGTACCTGCCCATAACAAGACAACAAAGCAAAAATATGGCAGCTTTCAAATACAAAATGATGTTAATGCTTCAATAAGACAATGAACCTTTGAAATATAAGCTGGCTGATATAAAATTGCAGCAATATGAAAGTTTACAACAATAAGTATTTTATAACAGCTGCAATAAATATGCCACGGAATTGCTTGAAAAGACAATGAAAAACTAGCTTTAACTAGGCCAAACAATAATCAATTGTCACAAGCATTTTCTGCAGTGTCTAGCTAGCATTAAATGTCAGTTTTGCAGAAAATTTGCTGCAGTTAGATGGCTGTAGCAATCTTTTGTAACAGCAGCAAGTATTAATGCTTAGAATTGCAAGAAAATATAGTGGAAACTTAGCATTTATCAAGTAGATTCTTTAGCAATTGTCACAGGCAATTCCTGAGTGAGTTAGATGTGAGTTATGTAGGTGTATGCAGCAAATTAGTGTGGATTAGTATGATTGTAGCAGTGATTTGCAACAGCAGCAAATTAGTGTGGATTAGTATGATTGTAACAATGATTTGCAAAAGCAGCAAGTTAACTAGTGAATTAGTCTAGTTTAGAGTTAGTAGAAGTTAGCAAAAGCTTCAAGGAAGAGAGTTTGAGTGTTTGTTTGATCGATCATTCACTAAAGCAAGTGGACAAGTGCACTTTTGGGCTTATGGAGTCAACAACAGCAACAGCACAACTTGGAGAAAATAGCAATGACAATACTTGCCAAAGGATAAGAGGTGGATGCAAGAGGCGTTGGCACTTCAAGGCCTCAAACATCCAAATCTTAAAGACAAATTCACTAGAGAGTAAGCACTTTTAGGTCCTAGTGAATCTTCCTTCCTTAGACTATTGAAAATATATTATGCAATAAGAAATTAGAATGAAGCTACTAGAGTGCTAGCACTTTAGGGCTCTAGTAGTCACTTCTAAACAAGGTGTACTTGAGAAATTTAAACAAGTAGAAAAGCTAGAAAGAGAAAGAAGCAATTTATGTTTCTCTCCTAGGGTTTAAGCAAGCAATTTCATAATCTTTAACATGAAACAAGTAAAATTTACCACAAACATTTATTACATGAACAAATTGCAGATTTTCTACTTACCTCACCAAGAATAATCAAGCCAAACCCTAGTTGAAGATCTTCCACCATGAAAAATAGCCAAGATACACCATAAAAGGCCTCTCCAAGAAGATGCGCAATAGTTATTTCAGCCACCCTTAAGAGGGCGAAAATTTCAGTCCGCACTTGTTGTGTGATGAGTTGTTATGTAAAAATGAATGTACTTTATGCTTATTTATACAAAATTTTGACCCTTAATTAATTTTCGGTCAAAATTAAGACCGACCTAGCCAATTTACAATAAAATCCATTTTTGACATAATAAAAATTAATTAGCACCTAAGGACACCTCCAAGGGTGACGTCATGCTCTTCTAGGGTGATGTTGAGGCCCTAAGGTGGAACGTTGAGCCTAAAAGGTAGGGTGTTTGGCCTCCAAAGGCCCCAGATGAAACCCACACGTGCCACTAGGCTCATAAATGCCTCCAAAACGAAATCCCTAGCTCTGGATGACATCTACGGTCATGATGGTGACGTCCTGGGCCTTCAAGGGCCAACATCCATGTGGAAGAGCAAGATCCCCCTGGGTCTAGGTCTGTCAGGGTGCCTCCAAAGGAAACATCCTTCTTTCTTCCTAGTGCAAATCTTCAATGTCTTCTTACCCCTGGTTGGGGTTACAACATCCATCTGTGGGCTTTAAGCACCCCATGAAGGTCTGAGCTAATCATTCCCTCATGTGTACCTGTCCACCAAGCAAAGTCTTGCAGCAAAAACTAGTACACCCTCCAGGGGTTCATAAGTCACAGGGATCATAACATGTAAATCACATCCAATAATTAAATTACCCAAACATGTGCATCAAAACCCCCTTTAAACCAAACAAATGCTCAAAGATGTTATGCAATTTGACAAATTAGGTTTGGAGAAAGTCTCAGGGCATCCTATTGGGCTAACCTCTCTTAAGTTTGGGGTGTTTCCCAGGTGGGATCTAGCCCAAATCATATAATTGTATGAGTTGGTATGGGGTAAGTGTTTGGGCATAGGGGGCATGTGATAACAGAGAAATGTAAAATCTTACCTTTGGGTGTCGTTGCCGTCCTTATACACACTTGCAAACGTGAGCCAAGTCCTGCAAACTTAGTGTGTCCTTGGAGGCACAATGCCTAGGTTCAAAGCCCACACTATAACTTTGGCTTGAACCTCTTTCGTCTAGGCTTACTCCTAGGGAAGCCAAGGGGGGTAGACCCTAGTTTCTAGATAAGATTTAGAGTTTAAGTTCTAGGAGTTATTTTTAATTAGTTAAGGTTTGGGGGACTCTAACCTATGATGCAAAGGCGGCAATGCAAGATGCAAAGGTTTCTATGTCAAGCAAGCCTTTCCCTAGGTCAACTAAGACTAGTGCCTAAGGTTGGGCAAGGGGTCAACTAAATGTAAGGATGTTTCGTTACAATATGATTACAAAGATTACAAAAGAATAGTTACTCTTCAAAAATGTTAGATACAAGTTCTTACAATAAAGAATGCTAGATACACAGTAATACAATACAACAAGCTAACCACGTTTGATTAAATGTGCAGGATATTAAAGAAGATCAAGGCACAAGCATCATCAACACATCAGACCTAAGCATGCCCCAATAGCACTTACTCTATTGGACTGCCCCTCAATGGCAACATCAACACTCAAAGATTCACAAGGAAACTTAGAAAATCAAGAAGCTTTAAATGCAAGTGTTCCACAAGATTAAGACACTTAGTTGATTACTCACAAAGCGTTACTTGTATTATGAGATTGAAAGATTACGTTGCAAGTATTAAACCTTAAGATGTATCAAATTAAACCAAGGTTTATCAATTGTTGCTTAGTGACTTAAGGGTTTTTAAAGATTTGAAGAATTTTAATTACCCTAGCTAAGTGTTTGACCAAAAACCTCCTCCCCCGATTGCCAAATTGTTGTTGGATGCTCAAGAAGTGAGGCAACGAGGCCTACCCTAGCTTCACAGGTCAACCCTAAGAATTGAGTTTTTACGTAAAGGACGTCGCGCGCCGTGAGACCGTCCCCGGCCTAGCACCTTCCGTTGCCCAACTCAATCCCCGCTTTAAATGGTGAAGATGGTCGTTCAAGGTACCCTATTAAGTCTATTAAGTATATATATCAATTGGTTAGACTTTTAGGTGTATTAGAGAGTGTTTAAGTGACTTTTAGTTGCCTTAAATTGGTGATTTTATGCTAAAACCGAAACTTTTATGAGCTTATAAAGATGTGTTATAAAGCATGAATATGAAGAGCATCAACACATGTAAAGCATGTAAAAGAAAGCTGAATAACGATTTAGTTCATCGCCATTTATTTAACCATTAACATGATAAGCTTGTTATGAAAGAATGCTAATGAACAAGGGCAAGAACAACTTGCCAATGAAAGAAAGAAGATTTAAGCTTATCACCACTTAACCATTGATTGTTAGAGCATTAAGAGGGAAAGCATTAAGTGTGAAAGAAAAAGCTTAAAAATTTAGATGTGTGCCTACATTATCAAGATATCCAACAACACATTAACTTAAGTGTGATGGCAAATGGCCCTAAAAATGAAATAACATTAAGAGAAAACCACTCACTATACTATCAAAGCATTAACCATATAGTGTGTTGGATTAGAGCATGTAAAACAAGGTAGATCTTAAGATGGCTTAAAACATGCAAGTAGATTAAACAAGTTGATTATGCCCCAAGGGCTTAAGCTAAGGACTAATGTGTGAAGAGATCTAGATCTAGAATATTTTAACCATCAAAACATTAAGATGTCATTAACACATTACTTATCCTAGCCTTACAATTTTGGGGGGTTTCTCTCCCAAGGTGTAGGCAATTATTAAACTTAGAAAAAGCTTGAAAGAAAAAAAAGACAACAAACACACCACTCAATGGCACAAGGTGGAAGGCAAGCCTACCTTTATTGTGCCAAAGGGGTTGCGAGGAAAGCAAGCAACAACACTTATCAACAAGAAGCTCACTAACCCCACGTCCTAGCCTTTTGTAGATGATTTTTAAAAGGAAAACTTGAAATTTGGACTAACCCTAAGCTCACACGTGGGAGGTAGGCCGTACCAATTCTCCTCCCAAGTTATGAGCGACTAAAAATCAGCAAAAGAGGGTAGATCTATGCACAAAAAGCTAGAAAAAGAAGAAGGGAGGTTGAGAATTGTTACCCACTTGAAGAGAAGGGTCTTGGAGTGTTGTGTGGATGATTTTGGGTAGCATAACCCCCTCAACCTGTTACAAACCTCCAAAAACCAGCAAGCTATGCTTGCTGGAAAAGCTACACACAACCAAAAATGTGAAAAAAAAATTGTGCTTTTAGGGCAGAAATTTTTCTCATAAAAACTTATGATAAAAGTGGATTAAAATGACCAATCTATTATGTTAGGTTAGCTGAAATAATATATGGAATGAACAGCAATGAAAGAAGGAGTAAAGAATGAGAAAGAAGGATTTTTAGTGTGCTTTGAGGGAGGACTCTTCCTTGAGGCAATCCCAACAAAACCCTTGAAGCCAAACCTGCAAAACTTGACAAGATATGATGCATACAAGAAGATAATATGGTTGAATATGCTAAGAAAATGAAATACTTGCACCCTATTAGCAAACCCACATATATAGATCGACCAGAATACTCGATGTTAGATCTACCCAAGTAAAACACTTTACCCAAGAATCTAATCTATGCAACCATCATACCAAATTCACAATATTACCTCATGTGTAAGCAAGAACAAGAATACTCATTGCTCTTCCAATATCCTCCAAAGTTTCTCTTTTATTACTCAAAAATGGATCTTGGAGAAATACTTGCTTCAAAACCCTAAGAGCCAAAGAATGGATGAAAGATGGACAATAAAGAGAGAGAGATTGGTGAAAATCAAGTAGCATAACAATAGCTCAAGATATGGTGAGGAGGGAGTGAGAAAAGGGATCTATTTATACTTGGAGAGGCAAACCTACCTCTCTTGGATCAATGCCAAATGTCCACCACCAAGCACAAGATGAGATCCCAAGGAGGGGGGTGCACCATCTAGGGTTTGAGACTTGGATCAATGAGGTGGATGGGTTATGAGGCATTGGGATGAAGCAAAGAGGAACGTGGGAGGCTAGGAAGGGCGTGCCAATAGAAGGAGGGGTCCCCAACTCATTAAAAATGAATTTTCTATAGTCTCCACATGAAGGGGGGGCGTAACTCCTCTAAGGGGGTGCACCATCTAGGGTTTGAGATAGGAGTGGAAGGGAATAAATGAGAGAATGGGAGTGGGGATAGGCTAGATGGTGACGTGGAGGGTAAGGGATAGGCTAGATGGTGACGTAGATGGTGACTATCTTCTTAACTACGGTCATTAAGTTTTTATTGCTTGACTCTGCTTGACCATTTCCTTGGGGATAGTAATCTGATGCATGTGATAAGATAATAGCATACTTGAAGCAAAAAGATGACATCTCAACTGAACAAAAGGCCTTGGCATTATCTGTCACTATCTTTGATGGGACCCCGAATCTTGTTATAATTCTGTCTTCTAGGAAATCCATCACAACCTTTTCAGTTTCTGACTTGGTAGGAATGGCTTCAACCCACTTTGTAAAGTAATCTGTTGTTGTGATAAACCATGAATAACCATTACTTGAATTATCATTAAACTTCCCGATGAAGTCTAAACCCCACTGCTGAAAAGGTGCTTCAACCACAATTGGTTGCAAAGGGAGTGTTGCTAGCTTTTGCTTTCCTGTGAAAAGCTAACATGGCTCACATTTCCGAACAAACTGGTGTACATCTGAATATATCGTGGGCCAATAATATCCTGCTCTAAGAATTTTGTGGGTATTAGTTTTAGAAGCAAAATGTCCACCACAAAATCCTCCATGGAATTCATCCATTAATTTCTTTGACTCAACGTCATCCACACATCTAAGGATAACCCCTTTAGGATTCTTCCATCCTAATCCATCTCTAGTAAGGACATACTTAGAAGATTTTAACCTTAAAGCCCTTTTCTTGTGTCCCACTAGATGGCTTGGACAAGTTAGATTCTTGAGATAAAAGATAATGTTTCTATACCATTCTACTTGTTCAAGCTTTAATAAGTTAGGATGAAATTCTTCATTGTTGATTTGGCAAACCATACCCAAGGCCTTCTCATTACTTTCTATCAACATTTTAGCTAAGCCTTGACCCTTAATCAATTTTGTAGGTTTGATTTCCAAATCATACTCTTGGATTTTAGAAATCCATCTACCCCTTGAGCCTAATCCTTCCACTTGAGATAGAACATCCTTAACCGCAGAATCAGAAACATAACCAATCACCTTGGAATATCCGATGAAGACTTTGAAATGTTTGAGTGATTTGACTAAGGCATAAGCCTGTTTCTCAAACATGGGATACTTTAGTTCTGAATTTCGCAAGGCCCTACTCATGTGTGCAATGGGTTGTTCATGGCCTTGATCATTTTTCTGAAGCAATACACCAACAATAGTGTCCTCAGAAGCAAAAGAGAAAATCTAAAAGTCCTTGTTGTAGTCTGGGTTGATAAGGACGGGAGCTTCACATATGACAGTCTTAATACTTTCAAAAGCTCACCTACTTTCTTCATTCCATTCAAATTTAACATCCTTCTTAAGTAGCTTATATATAAGTTTCATGATTTCAGCATAGATAGGAATGAACCTATGGACAAAATTGGTTTGTCCTAAGAAGGATTGAAGAGTTTTCTTTGATGTAGGCAAAGGCACCTTACCAATAGCTTCAACTCTTTTTGGGTCTAACTTGACCCCATCTTTAGTAATTATGTGGCCCAATAATTTACCTTTAGTCACCCCAAAGACTGACTTAGCAGGATTTAAAGAAATACCAAATTCTCTACATCTGTCCAAAACTTGCCTAAGATGCTTAATGTGAGTTAGAAACTTAATCACTTGTTTTTCATCATCAAAAACCTGCCAATGATCTACATTATTAGGAACTGAGGGTCTAAAGATCACTTCAACCGAAATATTTTCATCAATTAAAATGTCTGGAAGCTGAAGTGTGGAAGATGCGACTGCAAGTTCATCTGCCTTTGAATTATGTTCTCTAGGAATAGCAACCAAGTCTATAGTATCTAGGTCATTCATTAAGTCCCAAATTGCATTCCTATATCCCTTCAATCTTTCAGACTTACAAGAAAATTTGTCTTTTAACTGTTGTATAACCAAGTTTGAATCCCCTTTGATGTTTAGACATCTTATACCTCTATATTTGCAAATTTCTAAACCAAGGAGCAAAGCTTCATACTCAACCACATTATTGGTTGCATCAAACTCCAACCTATAAGCAAATTTCAACACTTTACCACTTGGAGCTTGAAGCATAATCCCAGCACCTTTTCTTGTTCTAGAAAAAGCACCATCAAAATTCATGTACCACACTTTGTCTACTTCATTATCTTGGACTTTATCTTCTAAGGGCACAATGGAGTTAGACAAAATGGCATAGTCACCAAGACCCTCATCAGTAAACTTTAACTCATTCTTGGGGTTTTTTGGATCTTCAACATGATACCTCCTATACACTTCCCTAGTTAACTTGAAAGTGTTCCCATCTGGAGTAGGGATAGTAGCATAAGATAAATCCATTTGTAAACTACTACCCAAATCTGCAATTGCCTTTCTATTCAACAACATTCCCCAAGCATCCAGAACATCAATTACTACAATATCCATTTCAAACATGATATCCGAAAATACTGCTAAGTGTACTTGCAAACCTTTAATCAATCCATGCACTTCAATCGTTTTGTTGTCCATGGCACAAATGTTATGGTAAGGTCTAGATATTCTTAAGTTCAATTGTTCCATTACTTTCTTAGTCATAACATTAGAGCTTGCCCCTGAATCTAGCATGCAATTGTGTAACACTTTGTCATTTACAAGTAAAGAAACGTAGAAGGTTAAGTTCTTCTCATTTCCCCTATCCCAATTCTGTAGAATTACTGGTGCGTCCTAGTAAGCCACGACTGGTTGTTTCTCAACAAAACTCTTAGGAGGATCTTCTATGGATTTAAGTAGCTTTTCCCTTTCTGAAGGGATCTTCATAATTTCTGATACTAGCACTAACATTTTTGCATTACTCAACCATCCACCCAAGTCAATATTCAAATCTGTGTTAATAGGCACATTAGACTTAGAAGGAGATACCTTGGGAGCACTAGTTTGACCTTTATCTTGACCTTTATTTCCACTCCTTTGGTATGTAATGCCTCTATACTTAGCCATTTCTGCAACCTGTTGGGGTGTGGGCTTGGGCCCATACTTTTCTGTTGCTTTATCAACATTATTGTTCATGTTGTTTCCTCTACTTCCATCAAAACCCATCCAATCATGCATGCCATCGTAGTATCTTTCACCACACATATTTATTAGTTCATTTCCTTGATTTCCATAATCGCCATGACAATCTTCAAGGAAAACGAGACATGTTGACTCCTCATGAAACTCACCACAAGGTCTACAGTAAGGTATGGAGTGATGATCTACCAAGGTGGTGGATTCAAAAGGATTAGGTGGTCTTTGATCATTTTGGGGAGGTCTTCTTGGCCACTTATCATTTGGCTTATGTTGTTGTCTATTATTTTGGGACCTCTCCATAGTGATCAACCTATTTTGCAAAGAATTGATCTAATTGGTATGGTTTACTTCCATTTGCTTAATTAACTGGGTCAATTTCTTAATCCCATCACTTGATGATCTTTGACGCTCATCCTTCTTCTTCTTTTCATCATTTATCTTTGAAGAAGAACCTCTTGTGAAACCAAAAATGTTGGACTTCCTAGCCTCAAGCATATTTTGTTCAATTCTTACAGTTGTAGCTTGTGTTGCTCCCAAAGTTTGAGGATCCTTATCCCTTAGGGCATACCTCATTTCACCCTCAAATTCCTTGATATAATAAATCAAGATTGCAGTGTATGGAGGCTTAATGTCATTATGAAGGCTTAATGTCATTATGAAGGCTTTTCACCAAGCTATTAAACTTAGTGTTAAATTCTACCACCGTTTCATTTTCTTTCTTATGGCTAGTGGTAAGAGCAGCAAGCTGAAATCTATGTTATTTTTTATCACCCCATCTTGTTCTAAATTCATTCAATATTTCATCAAGGGTGCTAAAATTTTGTGCATCAAAATCTGTAAACCATTCGGTAGCATCCCCTTCCAAAGAATACACAAACAAAGTCATTTTCATGTCTTCTTCATCATGACCCCTACAATATCTATCCACACACATCCGAAAATTCAGGATATGAGTCTTGGCACATATAGCATTGTTCCTCTGAAAGATAGGCAACTTGTCAATGGCATTTTCAGGAACTACGTGAGGGGCACCTTGGATTGCTGCAAAGTTCAAAGGTCTCAAAAAAATACTCATGCTTACGTTAGGAGTATTAGTGGGATTATTAACAGTTGGTTGATTATTAGTTCGGAACAAGAATTGGATATCAGTGAGTGCTTCTTCCCCAAGACTTTCAAGTAGCCTTCTAGGAGCAAGGCGATTTAGTCTCCTCCTATAAACATTTTCGGGTTCGGGAAAAGAATAAATTACTCCTTGTGAAGTGCTCCTAGTAGTATACTTGCTAGATTTTTTAAATGCAATCGCCACTTGGAAAGGAATCACACAAAGCTAACCAATGCAAGCTCAAAGAATTTTAGGGACTAAAAAATTTTATTGTTTAGTTCTTAAAGAATAAAGTTAAGTCGTTTTGACCAAGGACAAATGACTTGTCCCCGGCAACGGCGCCAAAGATGTTGTCGTCCTTATACACACTTGCAAACGTGAGCCAAGTCCTGCTCACTTAGTGTGTCCTTGGAGGCAAAATGCCTAGGTTCAAAGCCCACGTTGTAACTTTGGCTTGAACCTCTTCCGTCTAGGCTTACTCCTAGGGAAGCCAAGGGGGGTAGACCCTAGTTTCTAGATAAGATTTAGAGTTTAAGTTCTAGGAGTTGTTTTTAATTAGTTAAGGTTTGGGGGAGTCTAACCTAAGATGCAAAGGCGGCAATGCAAGATGCAAAGGTTTCTATGTCAAGCAAGCCTTTCCCTAGGTCAACTAAGACTAGTGCCTAAGGTTGGGCAAGGGGTCAACTAAATGTAAGGATGTTTCGTTACAATATGATTACAAAGATTACAAAAGAATAGTTGCTCTTCAAAAATGTTAGATACAAGTTCTTACAATAAAGAATGCTAGATACACAGTAATACAATACAACAAGCTAACCATGTTTGCTTAAATGTGCAGGATATTAAAGAAGATCAAGGCACAAGCATCATCAACACATTAGGCCTAAGCATGCCCCCATAGAACTTACTCTATAGGAATGCCCCTCAATGGAAACATCAACACTCAAAGATTCACAAGGACACTTAGAAAATCAAGAAGCTTTAAATGCAAGTGTTCCACAAGATTAAGACACTTAGTTGATTACTCACAAAGCGTTACTTGTATTATGAGATTGAAAGATTAAATTGCAAGTATTAAACCTTAGGATGTATCAAATTAAACCAAGGTTTATCAATTGTTGCTTAGTGAGTTAAGGGTTTTTAAAGATTTGAAGAATTTTAATTACCCTAGCTAAGTGTTTGACCAAAAACCTCCTCCCCCGATTGCCAAATGGCTGCTGGATGCTCAAGAAGTGAGGCAACGAGGCCTACCCTAGCTTCACAGGTCAACCCTAAGAATTGAGTTTTTACAGAAAGGACGCCGCGTGCCGTGAGACCATCCCCGGCCTAGCACATTCCATTGCCCTCCTCAATCCCCGTTTTAGATGGAGAAGATGGTGGTTCAAGGTACCCTATTAAGCCTATTATGTATATATATCAATTGGTTAGACTTTTAGGTGTATTAGAGAGTGTTTAAGTGACTTTTAGTTGCCTTAAATTGGTGATTTTATGCTAAAACCGAAACTTTTATGAGCTTATAAAGATGTGTTATAAAGCATGAAAATGAAGAGCATCAACACATGTAAAGCATGTAAAAGCAAGCTGAATAACGATTTAGTTCATCACCACTTATTTAACCATTAACATGAGAAGCTTGTTATGAAAGAATGCTAATGAACAAGGGCAAAAACAGCTTGCCAATGAAAGAAAAAAGATTTAAGCTTATCACCACTTAACCATTGATTGTTAGAGCATTAAGAGGGAAAGCATCAAGTGTGAAAGAGAAAGCTTAAAAATTTAGATGTGTGCCTACATTATCAAGATATCCAACAACACATTAACTTAAGTGTGATGGCAAATGGCCTTAAAGATGAAATAACATTAAGAGAAAACCACTCACTATACTATCAAAGCATTAACCATTTAGTGTGTTGGATTAGAGCATGTAAAACAAGGTAGATCTTAAGATGGCTTAAAACATGCAAGTAGATTAAGCAAGTTGATTATGCCCCAAGGGCTTAAGCTAAGGACTAATGTATGAAGAGATCTAGATCTAGAATATTTTAACCATCAAAGCATTAAGATGTCATTAACACATTACTTATCCTAGCCTTACGATTTTGGGGGGTTTCTCTCCCAAGGTGTAGGCAATTATTAAACTTAGAAAAAGCTTGAAAGAAAAAAAAAAAGACAACAAACACACCACTCAATGGCACAAGGTGGAAGGCAAGCCTACCTTTATTGTACCAAAGGGGTTGAGAGGAAAGCAAGCAACAACACTTATCAACAAGAAGCTCACTAACCTCGCGTCCTAGCCTTTTGAAGACGATTTTTAAAAGGAAAACTTGAAATTTTGACTAACCCTAAGCTCACATGGGAGGTAGGTCGTACCAATTCTCCTCCCAAGTTATGAGCCACTAAAAATCAGAAAAARAGAGTAGATCTATGCACAAAAAGTTAGAAAAGGAAGAACAGAGGTTGAGATTTGTTACCCACTTGAAAAGAAGGGTCTTGGAGTGTTGTGTGGATGATTTTGGGTAGCATAACCCCCTCAACCTGTTACAAACCTAAAAAAAACAACAAGCTATGCTTGCTGGAAAAGCTACRCACAACCAACAATGTGAAGAAAAATTTTTGTTTTTAGGGCAGAAATTTTTCTCATAAAAACTTATGATAAAAGTGGATTAAAATGACCAATCTATTATGTTAGGCTAGCTGAAACAATATATGAAATGAACAGCAATGAAAGAATGAGAAAGAATGAGTTTTAGTGTGCTTTGAGGGAGGACTCTTCCTTGAGGCAATCCCAACAAAACCCTTGAACCCAAACCTGCAAAACCTGACAAGATATGATGCATACAAGAAGATAATATGGCTGAATATGCTAACAAAATGAAATACTTGCATCCTATTAGCAAACCCACATATATAGATCTACAAGAATACTCGTTGTTAGATCTACCCAAGTAAAACACTTTACCCAAGAATCTAATCTATGCAACCATCATACCAAATTCACAATATTACCTCGTGTGTAAGCAAGAACAAGAATACTCGTTGCTCTTCCAATATCCTCCAAAGTTTCTCTTTTATTACTCGAAAATGGATCTTGGAGAAATACTTGCTCCAAAACCCTAAGAGCCAAAGAATGGATGAAAGATGGACAAGAAAGAGAAAGAAAGTGGTGAAAATCAAGTAGCATAACAATAGCTCAAAATATGGTGAGGAGGAAGTGAGAAAAGAGATCTATTTATACTTGGAGAGGCAAACCTACATCTCTTGGATCAATGCCAAGTGTCCACCACCAAGCACAAGATGAGATCCCAAGGAGGGGGGCGCACCATCTAGGGTTTGAGATAGGAGTGGAAGGGAATAAATGAGAGAATGGGAGTGGGGATAGGCTAGATGGTGACGTGGAGGGTAAGGGAAGGCAAACCACACAAGAGAGGGGTCCACCACCCCTTCTAGACTTAAGTTACAACATCTCATCAACAAGGGGGGCGTAAATCCCCTAGGGGGCGTGAGGGTTTGAGTGAGTAAGGGGGTGAGGGTGTGTGTAAAGATTAAAATAGGTTGGGTTGGGTAGGTTTAGGCTAGGAAACCTCTCTCTATTCTTTTTCCACCTTTACATCATCCTTTTAACTCATTATTACAAAAATTACATTTTTGCTATGTCATGACCTAGCAATTAAAATTGTTGTTTTTGACTCACTGACACTCCTGGTGGACAAACCCATAGCAAAAATTGTTCAACTCAGCTGAAACTTGGTCCATGGGTGTAGGTGGTCTCATTCCATTTCTTTTGAGCACAAATACCCCTACCAAAAGTCCAAGGACCTAGTTTTTTCAATTTTTGCTCAAAAATAATTAATTAATTAAATAATTAAACCTCCAAACTTAGGGAAATTTAATTAAAAATTAATTAATTAAAAAAACTAATCTAGACTGTATGGAATTCCGCGAAACTTTCTAAGATGTCTTACATGGTCATTTACAACATCCCTAAACAATAGTTACCAGAGGATAAGCCCATTAGAATGTCCTTCACCACTTTGGAGGAATTATTGCAAGTGTGAGGGAAAAACTCAAGGGAAATCAATAAGGCTGAAAAGCCCAATTGATAACTTGAGGATAAAAAACCCTTGATGAAAGGAACTCTCCCAATGAACCCATCCCAAGGTAATTGACCTAACTATGACCAATGCAGACCTATCACATTATTGACCCACGTAGGGGTGCGGAAATTCCATTTACAAAAAGAAGTGTTGGGACCAAAATGCCCTATAGAACCAAATGATCTTCGACAAATGAGCATCTGATGATGCATCTCTTCATGGCACATGGAGTTGACCCCCTAGTTGGATAGGTGGTCAACAGGTGCCTTTGTAGAGGGCGAGTTGCACCTTTTCATAAATGTTATTGTTTCCTAGCCCATTCATTATCTTTTACTCTTAGCTTTATTGCTTTTGATCTTTTGCTTTTGTGCTTCAAGGGAATAGTTGAGGGCCACTGTCCTGGCTTGATGACCAAAAGTGACAACGTTATCCACAAACATTTCACGGAGATGAGAAGGTTGGCTCGTGATGAGACCCTTTTCTCTTGGCTATGCCACCAAGAGCCACTACCCTGGTTTGGTGACCAGATAAGTGGTAGTGTCATACTGCTACATGCCCATGGTCATAATAGGTCATCTTGTGATGAGACCTCCTATCCATAAACCACTACCTTGAGAGTTTATGTATCTTATGGGTCCCCTTTTCTTACTGAGAAAAATTTCATTGTTTTCTCGGAGATCTCTGGGCGAGGCATCTCATCAAAAGTTTCAATATTGGCTTTTAACTCTTTCCAGCTACTTTTACCCTCTGGGCCTTTAGCCCCTTCTTCCCACAAGGTAAGGTACAACCCTTCCTAGTGTAGCCAATCCCAATGCCCAAAAAAAGGTAGGGGAGATGAGAGGAATAAAGATGGAAAGTGGTAAGTATGGAGGGAACGGACAATAACCTTTCACAGACCCACCCAGTGGCAACCCATCCTAAAGGGAGATCAACTTACTAAGGCACCATGTCACCCTTCCAGGTATGAACAAGGCAAAGAGCATAATTTCCAAGCAAACGTCATGAAATGAAGAAGAATTCAATGCAACATATTCAAGTGCTTCAAAAATCAGAGTGACACATACCATGATACCCAGACTCATTATCTCATGGAGCAAGACTTACTACTACTTCAGGACCAAGCTGGTGGGATGGATACTGTTGTTGTTGATAAATGGACTGCACTGAAGAAAAGAGGGGCCCTCCGGGGCCATGCTTAAGTCATCCGGCTCTCGGTACTCCATGTTTAGAACACGTGGGCCTCAAGACGTGATCTCCTTAGTTATTGTTGAAATAATGTAACTGCGAAGAGCATTCTTATTATTATTGGATTAAATCCCCATTGCGGATTAATCATGTCATTATTATTATTATTATTATTGTTATTGGATTAATCCCCATTGAGGATTAATCAAGTCGGTAATTGTATAAGGACCAAATCCCCTTTTGCGGATTGGTCATCGGACAATTACAAAGTGCAGAATAAGAAGTCGGCCCCAACAGTTATTATGGAAGACCCAGAATTAATTAAAGGTGGGTTTACCCACCCAGAGTGAGAGGTCGACCCTGCCAGTTGTGACCTTTCACACGTGCCAGTCTTGTATAAATAAGAGGCTAGCGCCTCACTTCTAACACACAACTCACTTGCTCATTTCTCTTATGAGGCAAGCTGCAATTACCAAAGAGAGGAGAAGAAGAGTGGTGCATCTCTTGGGGAGGACTATCTGTATTGGTTTGAGTTATCTCTTGAACATTGTAGAAGCTATTTATGATAAGGAAGATTTTGCTGGGTTTTCTTCCCCTAGAGGGTTTCCCAGGATAAATGTTGTGTCTCTTGTGAATGTGTATTTCTCAGTCATCTTGTTCTTATGATGCTCTTATCTATTGAAATGCAAAGAACTATAATAATGGCATAAAC
>JASDQU010589754.1:17801-30885 GCA_032191745.1 Picea mariana
CTGCGTGCAAAGGTTAGGATCTAGATGCCTCAAACCTTGCATGATGCCATCCAAAAGGCCCTCATAGTAGAGGAGGAGCTTATCAGTGGGGGTCAGACCAGGACTCCATTGAGACTAGCAGGGCAGGGTTCATCTGGAACACTGCAGCACCAGACACTAGCGATACATACGCTGGGATATCGTGGCTTCCAGAGGGGATCCACTTTCACTACACCCCTATGACCACCGCCTCAGCATCGAGCACCTTATCGGGGACCACAGCATCAGCAGCAGCGTCGCCCGCAGCAGCAACAGTTTAGGCCTGTTCAGCAGAACAAATCTGGGTTCCAGGCCGGTGGGCCGTCATCTTCTACTTCGGGTACCAGGACTACTGGGCTGAAGAAGGGGTGTTGGACATGTGGGGAGCCACACTACCAGCGCAACTGTCCTGTGGAGAGGACCAGAGCATCCGGATCATCCGGACCCACGACAGTGGGAGATATGGGCAAGGCCAATTGGATTCATGCAGTGGTGAATAACCACCAGACAGAGCACCGGTCGACTGTGCTCAAGACGACAGGTACTGTCGCTAACCAGACCCTTAGTATTTTGATAGACCCAGGTGCTACTGAGAGTTTCATTTCTGGTGCAGCGCTAAAAAGGATTAAGGTAAAGGCAGTCGAACATGATGAGTTTATCTTTGTCGAGATGGCTTCGGGAGCCAAACAGAAGGTTGGAGGAAAGGTTATGGGCTGTGCCCTTAACCTGGGAGAGTTTGTCACAAGGGTCAACTTGTATGTCACCATCTTAGGGTCTTATGACGTCATGATCTGTAGGGATTGGTTGGAATCGCATGAGGCAATACTCAACTGTAAGACGAAATGATTGAGATTGGTTGATGACGAAGGACAGAGACATGTGATTGTAGGGTGAAACCAAGGAGTTTCTCTGAGGTTTGTCTCTTCCTTACAGTTACGGAAGAGTATGCGCAAGGGGTGCAAGATTTATGCGATCCTTGTGCTAAATGAAAAGGGAGTGGCGGAAGGTCTAGAACACCTTCTGGTGGTGAAGGAGTTTGCGAACGTATTTCTAGAGGAGTTACCAGGGATGCCACTGGAAAGGGAATTGGAGTTTACCATAGACCTAAAACTGGGGACCGAATCGACAAAAAGAACGCCTTATCGGATGTCGACCCTAGAGTTGCAAGAGTTGAAAATGCAACTGAAGGAGTGGCTGGACCTGGGACTGATACGTCCTAGTGTGTCACCGTGGGGGGAACCTGTTATTTTCATATGAAAGAAGGATGGATCATGGGGGCTTTGCATTGACTACCATCAATTGAACAAGGCTACGATCAAGAATCAATATCCCTTGCCGAGAATTGATGATCTATTCGATCAAATGAAGGGTGTGATGATGTTCTCCAAGATCGATTTGCGATCAGGGTATCACCAGTTATAGATCAAGGAGGATGCCATCCCTAAGACAACCTTTAAGATGAGATTTGGACATTACGAGTTTACTATTTTTTCGTTTGGACTGACAAACGCCCCAGGGGTATTTATGAGTTTGATGAATGGGGTGTTCCGCGAGTACTTGGACAAGTTCGTCCAAGTATTCATTGACGATATTTTGATCTACTCTTAGACGACAAAGGAGCATGAGGAGCACTTGCGCTTGGTACTACAGTGTCTACGAGAGCACAAATTGTATGGGAAGTTGTCCAAATGCTCTTTTTATCAATCGAGGATTCACTACTTAAGGCATGTCATCTCCGATGAAGGTATCACCGTGGATATAGCCAAGGTTGAGGCTATTATGGAATGGCCTGCACCGACGAATGTCATAGAAGTGCGTAGTTTTATGGGTTTAGCAGGATACTATCAACGGTTTGTCGAGGGATTTTCGAAGATAGCAAATCCGATCAGGGAATTGCAGAAGAAAAACAAGAAGTTTGTTTGGACCGAGAAATGCACGGAAGCATTTCAAAGGCTTAAAGAGTTTTTGACCACAACGCCGATACTAAAGGTCCCTGACATGGACACATACTTCTTGGTATGCACTAACGCATCCAAGGAAGGTTTAGGCGGAGTCTTGATGCAAGACGGACGAGTGATTGCTTACATTTCGAGGAAACTGAGAAGGCATGAGGAGAACTACATGGCACACAATTTGGAGTTATTAGCCATCGTATATGCCTTAAAGGTTTGGAGACAATACCTGGTTGGACGGAAATTTGAACTAAAGACTGATCATTGTGGACTACAACACATTTTTTACGCAAAGCAACCTGAATGCATGACAACGACGTTGGTCGGAATTTCTTAGCGAGTACAACTTTGAGATTACTTACATAAAGGGAACAGTGAACCGAGTGGCTGATGCTTTGAGTCGGAGACCATGCATCTTCTCGGTGTTGCCTCTTCAGACAAACTTACGTGAGAAAATTCTCACTTTATAGCGTGACGACGAATGGTACATAGAGGTCGAGGGTTTTTTCNGTTTGGAGACACTACCTGGTTGGACGAAAATTTGAACTAAAGACTGATCATTGTGGACTACAACACATTTTTTACGCAAAGCAACCTGAATGCATGACAACGACGTTGGTCGGAATTTCTTAGCGAGTACAACTTTGAGATTACTTACATAAAGGGAACAGTGAACTGAGTGGCTGATGCTTTGAGTCGGAGACCATGCATCTTCTCGGTGTTGCCTCTTCAGACAAACTTACGTGAGAAAATTCTCACTTTATAGCGTGACGACGAATGGTACATAGAGGTCGAGGGTTTTTTCAGACAAAACACAATGATGGTACCACGATATGAGGGATTTTCTTTTGATAGTGATGGGTTATTGAGGTTTAGAGGTCGGATTTACATACCACCAAACGACGAGTTGAGGATGTTGATCCTGAGCGAGGCTCATAGAGCAGTTTACATGGCTCACCCAGGAGTCACGAAGATGAGGGCAGACCTTAAACCCTTATTCTTCTGGAAGGGAATGAAGACCAACATAGTCAACTTTGTGGCTAGATGTCTAGAGTGTCAGCAGGTAAAGGATGAACATAGACACCCGACAGGATTACTTCAACCACATGCCATTCCAGAATCGAAATGGGAAGTTATTTCGATGGATTTTATTGTTGGATTTCCATTGATGGCAAGGATACACAACTCAATTTTTGTAGTAGTAGACACTCTAACGAAGAGTGCTCACTTTATTCCTATGTGTACGACGTATCAGGCACCTGACATAGTGAGATTTTTCATCAGTGATATTGTGAGGCTGCATGGCGTGCCTAAGAAGATTATATCCGATCGAGAATCGGTGTTCACTGGACGATTTTGGACGAGTTTCCAAGAGGCCTTGGGGACCCAACTTAACTTTAGTACTGCGTATCACCCAAAGATGGACAGACAGACAGAATGAATGAACCAAACCTTGGAAGACATGTTGTGCATGTACGTGATGGACCAACAAAAGCGTTGGGAGGAATTCTTGCCTTTAGTAGAGTTCACTTACAACAACAGTTACCAGAGCACCATTAAGATGGCGCCTTTTGAGTTTCTTTATGGGCGACCGTGTCAGACGCCTTTGAGTTGGGATCAGCTTGAGGATAGGGTCTTGGTAGGACCAGAAGTGATCCAAGAAATGGAAGAGCAAATGCAAACCATAAGACAAAGGATTAAATAAGCGTAGGATTGACAGAAGAGTTATGCCGATGCGCACTGAGTCGACCGTAGTTATGAGGTCGGTGATCGAGTCTTCTTGCAGGTTAAACCGCATAAGAGTTCGATCAAGTTTGGAAAGGGAGATAAAATCTCTCCTAGGTTCGTGGGACCTTTCGATATTGTGGAGAGAAAGGGGCCCGTGGCCTATCGACTAGCCTTGCCTAATTCTTTGAGGCGTATGCATGATGTTTTTCATGTATCTATTTTGAGACATTATATTAGTGATCCTACACACGTGATTGACATGAGTTCCTTGCAGGTATCGGACGAGGGAGCACTCACGGCTGATCTGGTCCGCATCTTAGATCATCGCGTTCGACAGTTACGACGTCGAATGGTAGATCAGGTCAAGGTCCAGTGGGACAGTTATAGTCTGCACTCGGCGACCTAGGAGGACGCATATGATATGTGCCAGCAGTTTCCATTTTTGTTTGATAGATAGACTTATGATACCGTGGTACTTTTATTTCGGCATTTATATTGAGAAACTTCGGGATGGAGTTTAGACCAAGAGGGGTGTATGTAACATCCTGCTCTGGCGCACTGAGAAAACTTATTCTTTGAGGACACTTTCTCGCAAGTGATCTGGACTTTTATGATGTTAAAACATTTATCCTTGATTATGATGCATTATGATAGATGACATGATGTTTTACTACTTTGACGTAGACAGGTGCTATTGACTCAGTTTTATTGAGTGTGAAGGGTTTTGGACCTTGAGGATGCAGAGGCATCGGTGGAATCCCTTGGACTCCGGATTGAGTCAGGGAGTGTGCTATTTGGGTTGATTTATTTACTGTGATATTTCATTGATTTGATGATATGATGTTGACATGTTCTGACACGATTGTTGATGATGCAGGCTGACGATAGCTTGCTAACCAGTCTCACATATGGAKTAAAKGGGTCACACATKATTACCAGAGAGGTTGAGGGAGAGGTGTGGACAACAACCCTGCCACAGCCTACTAGCACTCCCGCCGTGGCTCGAACTGTAGGTTAACGATTACCTAGTTCGAGAGGATCCACGATGCTGTGGGGGAAGACTGCGATAGTCACTCATGATGATTCTAAGGGGCATGCAATAAGGTGGGGGCCTTATTCCTTAGATCCCTTAGTCTCCCACAAGTTCACCCTAATTTTCTTTCAGGGTACCCAATTTGGTTGACACAAGTTTTAGGCTTTCGTCGGTCTTTCTTCATTTTTCTTTCAGGTTCTACATTAATGTATAAAAAATGTATCTGCATCATAGTTGTGATGAAAAATCCCTCTGTTTCGTTGATTGCTTAATCAACACCATCAAGATACTAGAGGCGAGCAACAATGACATGTGAATAGGGCCAACGTCGAAATTTTTTCAAACTGTATCTGTATGCATTGAAATTTGACCTCGATAGACTATTCACATGGCTTAACGATATGGGAGGGTTTCTAGACTCAAATTTGACTAACACACCCACTTTATTTCATCATCAATTCATCATGTAAACCATAAACCCAACTGTTTTTCATATGTTATAGTAGATATGTTAATGATTCCAAGTTTCATATTTGTATTTGACTGAAGGTCCAACTAGCTTGCAAAGTATCAAATTGAGATTTCAAGTTGATAAACCAAATATGAAANACACCCACTTTATTTCATCATCAATTCATCATGTAAACCATAAACCCAACTATTTTTCATATGTTATAGTAGATATGTTAATGATTCCAAGTTTCATATTTGTATTTGACTGAAGGTCCAACTAGCTTGCAAAGTATCAAATTGAGATTTCAAGTTGATAAACCAAATATGAAATGAATTCAAGATGCATCATTTGATATTGTCACAAGAGAGATGAATGTAAATAATCTTGCGATGAATTTGCTATACTATCGACGAAAAAAGTTCATCGATAATTTTATGCCATTAGTATGTAATTTTGTACAAAAATAATGGATCTTGGGGACTACACCATGGTCAAGGAACGAGGAATGAGGAATGAAAATTGCACGAGTACTAGACACGTCTGACACCAGGGACCTGAAACAGTTTCTGCATGCACTAGAATTTTTCATGGATAGACTATATGCATGACTTAACGATATGAGAGGGTTTCTAGACTCAAATTGGAGTGACACACCCACTTTCGTCCATCATCACTTCATCATGTAAACCATAAACCCTAATTTTCTTTCAGAGTACCCAATTTGGTTGACGCAAGTTTTAGGCTTTCATCAGTCTTTCTTCATTTTGCTTTCAGGTTCTACATTAATTTATATACGATGTATCTACGTCATAGTTGTGATGAAAAATCCCTCTATTTCGTTGATTGCTTAATCAACACCATCAAGATACTAGAGGCAGACAACAGTGACATGTGAATGGGGACAACATCGAAATGTTTTCAAACTATATCTGTATGCATTGAAATTTGATTGGATAGACTATTCGCATGGATTAACAATAGGGGAGGGTTTTTGGACTCAAATTTGATTGACACACCCACTTTCTTCCATCATCAATTCATCATGGAAATTACCATAAACCCAACTATTTTTCATATGTTTTAGTAGATATGTTAATGATTCCAAGTTTCATATTTGTATTTGACTGAAGGTCTAGCTAGCTTGAAAAGTATCAAATTGAGATTTGAAGTTGATAAACCAAATATGAAATGAATCCAAGCTGCATCATTTGATATCGTCACAAGAGAGACGAATGTAAATAATCTTGCAACAAATTTGCTATACTATCGACGAAAAAAGTTCGTCGATAATTTTATGCCATTAGTATGTAATTTTGTGCAAAAATAATGGATATTGGGGACTACACCATGGTAAAGGAACAAGGAACGAGGAACAAATATTACACGAGGACTAGACACATCTGATAGCAACGACCTGCGAATGGGGCCAACATTGAAATTTTTTCAAACATTTTCTATATGCACTAAAATTTTTCATGGATAGACTATTGGTATGCCTTAACGATATGGGAGGGTTTCTAGACTCAAATTTGAGTGACACACCCACTTTATTCTATCATCACTTCATCATGTAAACCATAAACCCTAATTTTCTTTCAGAGTACCCAATTTGGTTGACGCAAGTTTTAGGCTTTCGTCAGTCTTTCTTCATTTTTCTTTCAAGTTCTACATTAATGTATATACAATGTATCTGTGTCATAGTTGTGATGAAAAATCCCTCTATTTCATTTATTTCTTAATCAACACCATCAGGATACTAGAGGCAAGCAACAATGACATGTGAATGGGGCCAACGTCGAAATGTTTTCAAACTGTATCTGTATGCATTGAAATTTGACCTGAATAGACTATTCGCATGCCTTAATGGTATGTGAGGGTTTATGGACTGAAATTTGACTGACACACCCACTTTCTTTCATCATCAATTCATCATGTAAACCATAAACCCAACTATTTTTCATATGTTCTATTAGATATGCTAATGATTCCAAGTTTCATACTTGTATTTGACTGAAGGTCCAACTAGCTTGCAAAGTATCAAATTGAGATTTCAAGTTGATAAACCAAATATGAAATGAATCCAAGCTGCATCATTTGATATCGTCGCAAGAGAGACGAATGTAAATAATCTTGCAACGAATTTGCTATACTATCGATGAAAAACGTTCATCGATAATTTTATGCCATTAGTATGTAATTTTGTACAAAAATAATGGATCTTGGGGACTACACCATGGTAAAGTAACGAGGAACGAAAATTGCATGAGGACTAGAGTACACATCCRACAACAGGGACCTGTGAATGCGGCCAACGTTGAAATTGTTTCAAACAGTTTCTGTATGYACCAAAATTTTTCATGGATAGACTATTGGCATGCCTTAACGATATGGGAGKGTTTCTGGACTCAAATTTGAGTGACACACCCACTTTCTAAAAGTTTTTTTTTAGTTGTTTGAAAAATATTCCATGTCCCATAAGACTAGTTACACTCATTTATGGATTAAGGACCTTATTTTCATCCCCTAATCATGGTCAGGGCCTGAAGACCCATCCCATCTACACAAAAATCCTAATGGAAACCCTTTCTCATTCATATGAAAAATATCCCCTTTAAAGGGATGATGTTGTAGTTAAAGGCCTTGATCATACTTTATGGATCAAGGACCCTATTTTCATCATCTAATCATGGTCAAGGCCCCAACATAAATCCCTACTACACAAAAAATCCTAATGGAAACTTCATCCAACCCGTATGCAAAAGATCCCCTTTAAATGTCTCATGTTGTAGTTCATGGATTTAATCATGGCCTATTAACCCAATAATATTTTTTGAAGGCCTAATTCCTTGGATTTATCCCCCAACCATGGTTAAATCCTTCATATCCATATTTGATACACAAAATATTATAACAATACCCATATCTCACTCAAAGGTTCATGATTCCCTATAGACAACATGCTATGTTGCATATCTTCATGATTCATAGTATTCTTTGGATTATGTTGCATATCTTCATTTACTTTATTCCCTTCCCTTCTTCCAAGAAAAAACCCTTTGCAACACACTGCAAATCAAGTGCCAACTCTCTTGTCTACTGAACCTCAGAGCACTAGTTCTGATACCATGTAGAAATTTTAGCTCAGATATATACTAAGTCATAAACATATTTCAACCTCCTATAAAGATTCAACAATAAATCAGAAATAGTATATGACAGAGATATGAAACTAAAATAACAGTGGAAACAATAATGAACAACAAAGAAATCACTCCATATAACACTAGTAATTTCTGGGCAATGCCCCTAGAAAAAACCCAACTTGGGAAAACTTGTTCAAGGAGAGTTTTCTTATTGAGCTCAGAGAAATTTCATATTATAGTTTACAACAACAAGTAATCAACAACAAAAATCCTTGAAAAATGTGCCAACAAACCTCCTCGATTTGTGTGCTAAAAACCACACAAAACAATCCCCATTTTCTGCAATGTATAGTCCTTTTAACAACAAATAAAATCTTGATATCTGTGCACATTAGCAATATTGTTCTGCACTAATTTCGTACCTCCAAACACTTAGAAAATTGTTCCATACTCTTGCCTCGATTTTTGTGCCTCTATGCTATTGTATGACCTCTAAACAGTGATGTACGACCTCCCTTTTCACTGCTGTCAACTCATCATTTAATGTTGTAATTTATAGAAAAACGTGCCCTCTTCTCCTCTTGAAAATCATGCCTTCCTTCAGTTGTACGAACTCTCTCCTTCCTTGGAAATCCTGCCCCTCCTCTAGCTGTATGAACCTCCCTCTTTCCCTTGGAGAATGCACCCTCCTCTTGTTGTTACTCTCACTTCTCCATGAGCTCAATCTCTTTCTTGAGAAAAGTGTCTCTTCACCTTCCTGCTCAAGATCTCCTCAAAGTGTGTGCCCTCTCTCCCTCAAGTGCTGCCTTTATGCAATTTCCAATGTGTAACTCCTTTAACACTTGGTCTCCCAATGAGATTGATGGTCAAGATCTAATATTTCCCTCATGAGATCAACAGTCACGACTTAATCATTTGTTGAGGTCACTTAAGTCACTAAAGTGATCGACAACCTCATAAAGTCACTTTTACACATTAAAAAATAAATTCTCAACTTAACTTTATAAAATCACTTTATAAAGTCACTAGGGATAAATGTGCTTGGTCACTTCCGCATGATGGGCGCCACCTATGTGAAAGTACCTCAGAGCTACCAAATCTAACATAAAGTGCATATAACAAAGCATTCTATGTTTTATTACCTAAATTGTTGTCAAGTGACTATATAATAGAAGTGAATAAGTGGAGGGATATTTCATGGCACTTGTTTGTTTATGTGCTCATACCTGTGTATACATATATACTTACCTATATGCATAAACATTGCACAACCTGTAAGAAGACTAATCTTTATTTATTGGGCACAAACTTAGTCTTGGCCTTGAAATATTTTGAAGGCAAAAGTGAAATGTTATTTCAGTAGTGCTTCATTGGCGGTGTTGAAAATAATGACATGGTCTTACCAAGGTTGAACTCAAATTGCCTAGCCTTGCCCAAAAATGTAATAACAATCATATTTCACTATTCTTGTAAGGAGACTAGGAGGATGTCATCATCTATGAGCAATAGGGTAGATATCATGTCTCCATAAAAACCTCTGCAAAATAAAGTCATGGATATCATGTGAGAACCATATTTAGGTATGATAACTATGCCATATAGTATCATACTCTTGATAAAGAATCCTAATTATTGAAGTTGTTCTAGTAAATTCAAGAAACATTGTCAGGAGCTTTTGAAAGTTGAAAAAACTAAACAGGGTTGGTGTGCTATTCTTTGCATGCCACAATTGTATGGCCAATGTGAGGATGTGTTTAAGAGAAAGGTAATCTAGATTCTTTCTTGTCCCTTGTATTTGAAGCTACTCACTGTAGGTTAGTGGAAAAAACTTGTAGAGACTATAAAATCACATGAAACTTGTTGGAACCCGTGGAAACTTGCTAGAACTTGCATAGAGCTCGTGATTTTGACCCCTAATAGGCAAACACAGACCCCACATGCAAAGCACTTGGAGAAAGGGCTTAGACAGGGTTTTGGAGGGAAAAAAAGACCTTGAACTCCTCTAATGAAACCCTAAAGGCATATAACTCATTTTCTCATTTATTCTTGAGTGATTGTGTTTCAATCTATAGTGTGATTGTGAACAAGGAAACTTGTTTTAGTGGGGTTTGCTATAGTACCTTCAATCTCATGCTTTGATATCTCCTAAAATACATTCACACTCTCACGCTTCAAGATCAAATGAAGGAAACAAAATAAATGATACTGGAGATTGGAGACATTGTCTATTTTGAGTTTATGATTATGTCATGATTTATGTAGTACAATAGTTGAATTGTTGAACTTGTTATTATTTGATGGATTCCAAGATATTTGAAATTTTGATTTATGGTTCAGTTTTTGAACATATTTCAAGTGCAAAAATTTATATTATCATATTTGATGAGATGACTTGACGGATAAACTGTTGTTTTATAGATTTATGGACGAAAATGTCATATTATTTTTTTTGCATAAAATTTCTTGTATTTTGAGAGTTTTTTTTAATTAAATTTGATTTTAATTTTCAATTTAGAGTTTTGTCAAGTCTTGTTGAGCCGTCAAGTTTTGCCTAGTCCCAAGCTGGCTGAGTTTTTGTTGAGTCTGAGTCTTAAAACCATGGTTTGAAGCAATGTTGTGAGACATGCCGAAGGTCTGCGAGTTTGTTGGGTCAACGCTAAAATGAATAACTAGTGAAAACTTGTTGTGAAACTTTTCTATAAATGAAACTTGCCAAAACCTGTTGAACCCGACTCGAACTTGTTAGACTTGTTGAAACTTGAAAAAACTCGCCCATTAAGCAAAGGTGGATCCCACATGGAATTGACTTGGAGAAAAGGCCAAAATGTGTTTTTTGGAGGGAGAAATATGAGAAGGAACACATCAAAGGAAACCCTAAAGGCATATAACCCAAAAAGAAGATGCATTTCACTCATTTGGTCATTTTATCTTCATTGATTTGAGTTTTTCAGTTGGACTGTGAACACTGAATTTTTTTTCAGTAGGTTGTGTTATTCTTGTTTGGGGTTCAGTTGGAGTCTTGAGAACACTTGTATTTGTGGGATGGAGACCGAATAGGAGGTGGAGAGCCAAGATATCTACATGTTAGATATTTAGTTTTAATTGCATTCTGATTTTGAAGAAAGTATTCTGATTTTCAGCAAAATTGATTTTGGAGATTTCATCTTCATTTTTAATTCAGGGATCAACCTACAGTGATATACTCTTCTCTTCTTTGTATTGAATCTTGAATAACCATGGCTCCTAAGTCCAAAAGGTGGTTTGATCAAGCATGAGAACATGCCTTCAAACTTGAATCGAATGATGACAAGAAGCTCAAGTGCAAACACTATAACCACAGTATGAAAGGGGGGGCACAAACAACCTGAAACACCACCTAGAATGAATTCATTGCAAACATGTCATAGTCCCATGCAAGCTATTTGATTTATGTTTAAGTTTTTGAGGACAATTTTAAGTGCCAGATTTTTTGTTATCATATTTGATGAGATGAATTGATGGAAAACCTATCGTTTTATAGATTTTAAGGATGGAAATGTCATTAATATTTTTTCTGCACAAAATTTTCTGTATTCTGAGTGTTGTTTCTATTTGAAGATTTTTGAACTGATTTTTTCCGAGTTGCCAAGTTTTTCCATATCCCAAACTCGTTGAATTCTCGTCAATCCCAAGTCTCACAACCTTGGTTTGATGTGAGTTTAAGTTAGGTGGTTGGTGTGCATTGTAGTCAAAGCATGGAAACAATATAATGGGCTTGCCATATATTGGTCTCAGAGATAAAGAAATATTAGGAACATAAACTACCACTCTCCAAAATGAATGAAATCATCTCCATACAAGCTTGGCTATTAAGAAAAGACCAGTCATATTATAATCAGAATAATATTTATTAAAAATGAAACCTTCTTTTAGAGAAAAATTCACAATGACTTAAAGATGACTAAATAAAGAGGACGGAAACACTTTAACAAGATAATGCTTGTCAAGAAAAATATTGTTTGAACTAACAAGAAACTTGAAAATTATAGAATTAATTTCAGTTTTTGTTGATTACACCATGTAAACCAATTGCCCTTAGTATATATCTAGAAGGAAAATCCATGGGGTAAGTAAGAGTTATTGTCCAAATACTCAAAATAACATGCTCAATCAATATACACAGTGTATGCCAAATGTGAGTGTGGAGCACAACTTCCTTATAGTTAGGAAAAAATGCCTCCAAATAACCCAAGTACATCTATATATCCAAATCATATGTTCAAATATTTCCCGATAATGACTATATTGATCTCTATATATACATATTCTCACTCATTGCACATGTGGCCCCTCTATTAGATTGCCCCCTATTTAATATACATTTAACACCATTACATATGCATTCAATCCAATTACATATACATTCAACCCCATATGTACCCCCCATTGGGTCATAACATAAGTACCCCCATTCGAAAAAATATCCTAAAAGATTTGTGGCTAAATCTTTTGCATGTGATGAAACCAAGTAATCGTGTTACTTATATTTATGCTCTCATACAATATGATTATTCATCCATCCATATTTAGTTCTTTTCAATTTCATTCTTTGATAGATTCCTTTCCTTTTATTCCTTAAATATTTGATAATATCTTGTCGCATAATTGTTCCTTGATGCCCTATTCCATTAATATCCTTAAATTTACCATGTTCTTCCTTGGTAACATTGATGTGGCACCAAATCTCATGGAGTAAAAGAGTAAAATCTCTCTTTAA